>JADLZK010009118.1:0-158947 GCA_015847255.1 Hyparrhenia diplandra | reverse complement strand
AGTCCAATTAAGTTTTTACGCTTTGATATTAGAGAATTCTGGATATCCCTCGATAGGTCACCCGTAAGTTTCTTTTGAAGGGGAGAGCCCTGAAAGTTAGACTTTAGCTTTGGGAGAGACCCTTTTCCAGTATTCCGTGATCATGTTTTGTGCTAAAGTATGAATCATCATCTCCCCTGCTACTTTTCCTTTTAGAAGAAGCTTGCTATGGAGGTGGCCTTTTGGATAAATCCTTAGAAATTGGAAGAGGAGTGTAGAAGAGATATCTCATCTTTTCATCGAAGAAGAAGGTGATGAGAATCCCATCATCCCGACCTCTACATGACCTCGCTAGGAAACTCCCCTGCACTCCTATAGAGCTGCAAAACCTTTATCTTCGACTTGATATGCCTTCTTAATAATGATGAGGATTATCCCGGCTATTGCTGGAAGCAAAGTAAGTCATTCCCTGTGAGGGAATTCTCGCCAATCTTTGGGAGTAGCTGTCTTAGAGAGACATCGAGGTGCTTTTAGTTATTCACCCAAGACCTTAAAGGAATCAGCTTCGGTAACTCCATCGTGACTTCTACAGATCCTAATATAGCACCTTTCTCGAGCCTCAAACGAGGGCTAAATAATGGCGAGGGAAGCAGTGAAAGAAGGAAAAGTTTCTAAAACCATTACGCCGGATTATCTATCCTCGTGTCGCATTTCAGTGAATGGTAAGCCCAGCTCAAGTTGTATCCATGAAAGGAGTGTATGAATTCACGCTGTCGGGAATGACAAGCACTTGAGCTAGTTCCCTCAAAGAACCGCTATCGTTGGAGGGATGTGCATTGATTACGTGAAGCTCACTAAGGCAACGCCAAGAAGGGATCATTTTCCTCTTTGCCTTTCATTGATGTTGAAATGTTGAAAAGATTGGCTAAACTCACTCTTTCTTTGTTCTCATGGATATTCTAGATATCATCAAATCCCCATCCATCCGCACGATCGTAAAGTAAAACCACCTTTACATGCCCGCCGCACCTTAAGCGTATCGTAGAATGTCTTTCTGGGCTATGTAATGCTCCGAAATCTACTTTTCAAAAGATGCGTAGTTTGACGCCCTAAGTATCTCCGAGATGCATTGTGCCAGAGATGTATGAAGGTTTCTTTTATGGATGATTTTCCATCTATGGAAAGCACTCTTCGACGCATTCAGCCCCTGTATACACCTGACAAAGTCCTGCGCAGATGTGAGGAGAAACACTTAGTCCTTAATTGGGAGAAGTGTCATTTCATGGTTCTAGAAGGGATATTGCTACAGGACGCTGGGTGTCAGAAAGGGATAAGTAGACAAGCCTAAGATGAGGTGATAGGCATTACCTCATTTGTGATATAAAGGCAATCCGTGTAGTTTTTCTTGGTCATTGTGGGTTCTACCGTCGTTTTATTAAAATTTCATTTACTAGACCCTTGACAGTTTATTAGCTGAGATATTCCTTTTTGTGTTTGATGAGGCTTGCATGAAATCTTTTAATATTATTATTCTTAAAAAGGAAGCCCTCATTTCAACACCAATCATTCAACCTCGATTGGTCGCTACCTTTTGAAATTATGTGATGATGAAAGATTTTGTCAGAGTGAGGCTCTCTTGGGACGAAACTGGCGATAAGAAGCATCATCTTGTTGCCTATGCTAGTAAAACTTTTGGAGGAGCTCAACTTAATTATGCAACCACTTGAAAAGAGGATCTCGTCATTGTTTTGCTGTATGGATAAGTTAGGATCTTATTTAGTAGAACAAAAGTTATTGTTTATCTTGATCATCTTCGCTCTAAAATATTTGTTTGCTAAGAAAAGATGCTAAATCACATTTGATTAGATGGATTTTATTGCTCAAGAATTTGATTTAGAAATAAAAGATAAAAAAGGGAGTAGAAAATTACATTTGCGAGATCACTTGTCTAGAATGTATTTTGAGAATTCGCGAGGAAGCTACATCAAATACGCACTGCAAGGGACGACATGCTTTTTCAAGACTCACTAGTTTTGGACCCCCGGTATGCAAATATTGTTAACTTTATGGCTCGGGAGGGTTATGTACCTCCGAGAGGGAGAACCGAAGGAAACTCGTATATGAAATTAAGCCAACACATATGAGATCCGGGCCATACCTCTTGTAGTTTGTCTTGATGGACTACTCGAGGAGATGTGTAGAGCGAAGAAGGAATTCAAATCATTGAAAGATGTCATTCAGCACCATATGGAGGACACTATGGAGTATTCGAGAACTCATGCTATCCTAAAGCGAGTGGATTCTTTTGGCCAACAATGTATGAAGACATGAAGAGCTTCATAAGAAGATGCAACGCTTGTCAAAGACATGGTAATATCAATGCAAGAGATGCCATGCCACTCACCAACAATCTATATTGAGCTCTTTGACGTGTGGGGAATTGACTTCATGGGTCCTTTCCACCATCAAAGAATTGTGAGCACATTTGGTGGCGATGTAGATTATGTTTCTAAGTGGGTTGAAGCAATGCCATGCAAGAAGGCCAATTCAAAAGTTCAAGAAGAAAGATGTTTGAAGAAATAATATTTCAAGATTTGGAATAAGGATGGTAATAAGTGATGGAGGATCACACTTCTTTAAAAATTTCCATAACTATTTAAAGAGTCATGGAGTTAGACACAACGTCGCTACACCATACCATCCTCAAACAAATTATTAGCTGAGACCTCAAATAAGCAAATCAAGAATATATTACGAAGGCGGTCAATGAAATGGGAATCAGACGAGAGGGATCGACTGACTGATGCACTTTGGGCATAGAATGAGCGGATACAAGACACCTTTGGGTATGTCTCCATATCAGTTGGTTTATGGTAAGACTTGCCATCTACCTGTGGAGTTGGAATTCAAGGCACATTGGGCTATCAAGTGATGGAACATGGATTTTGAAGCCGCAGGAGAAAAGAGAAAAATGCAAATATCATAATTAGAAGAATGGCGAGAGAAAGCTTATCATAACTCCAAGATCTACAAGGAAAGAACCAAAAGATGACATGATAAGAGAATCAAGAAGAAGGAGTTTGCACCTGGAGACAAGGTATTACTTTTTAATTCTAGGGTAAAATTATTCGGGCTCGGAAAGCTTCGGAGTAAGTGGGAAGGACCCTTCACCGTGGTAAATTCATCATCACATGGAGCGGTAACTCTACAAGACAATGAAGGTACGCTATTCAAGGTAAATGGTCATCGTCTTAAAATTTTTCTTGAGCCTGATATTCCTTCTGCAGTAGTTGATAGTCTTGATTTTTGCATTTTGCCGTGATCTATTTTCTAAAATGATTTAAAAGCATTAGTATAAATTTAGGGGCTATAGATGACACCAGTAAGCAACAGAAAAAGACGGGATGTAAGGCGCCATAGAGTGGTGCCGGGCGGCACCCTCAATGGGGCTGCGCGGCACGGCCCTGGGGCCATTCGTGCCCGGCCTTTTCCCAATATTTTTTATATTTTATTATACATTCGGGAATTTATACTAATGGGATAGTACCGTATCAAAACGTAGGAAAACCTGAGCCATTCTATATTACCTCGACCCGCACCTATTCTTTTCTTTGCATTCTCATCTGAGGAACCTACACATCTTTTGAGAGGGTTCCACCATAATCCTTTTTCCACAACAAAAATGGCTAAGCAATATGAGCTGAACCTTGCCTTGGGGAGCACCAATAGAACCTTGAACCCCGGTGGCTCCCGACCTCCTCGCCCGCTTGTCAACGAACGTCTTCGTTGGGCTAGGCAGATCGTCCACCAGATCAGGCTCAATGAGCCTGTGCAGAGGGCACCACTGTGGAGGAGTGGTGTGGCCATCCAAGAAGAGATGACACCAACAATACGGGCACCACCTGCTCCAGCTGCCAGGAGGGCACCTGCACCTGCTCCAGCTCCGGTTCTTAGGAGGGCGCCTGCATCTGCACCAACTCCAGCTCCGCCATCGAGGGCACCCCCGCAACCGCACGAGCCGTGCAGCGGTGACCTAGGGACAACCATCTATACTTGGAGTCTATGATGTGCCTGGGCAGACTCAGTACTTGCCTCATCTCCTTGCCCCTCCTTTCGAGAAGAAGAGGATTGCTCCAGAGGGATCGTCACCATCATCCACTGCCAAGCGCTCAAGGAAGACTGTTGCCATGGTGGACGAGAAAGTCACTCTCGTTCATAACACGCTGCAGACGGCCATTAAGACTGGCACCACTCAGGCAGAGATGGTTAATACCACCTATGCCCAGCTCCAGGCTCTTAAGGCCCAGGTTGGCCACCTCGAAAGTGAGCTAGTCGTTGCCATTGGAGAGGCAATAAATTTGTTTTAGAACCTATAGAATACGAGTGTGAGGGAATAAAGTATCGAGTCGCTATCGAGTCTGTTGCATTTCTATAATTTTGAGTGTTTGCATTAATGTTGAGTCAGTTTGTGTGAGAGTCAAATAATAATAAAGAAGTTATATTTGAGTTTTTTAAGTTTTTCTTAAGTTTTACTTTATTACTATTCTCTCTATTATTCTCGTGTGTTTGGAGGCACGCTTGTCTCCACATGTTTTGCGAGGATTAAGAAGTACAAAAGAGACAAGTGTGGGGGCGAGATCACAACAGCACAGCCTTCAATCAGGTTACAAAAAGGCCTTCAATCAGGTTACAAAAAGTTCTAAGTATTCTTTACTTACTTATAATTATTATGTTAGAACTTTACCTATGCTTGCTTTTTAGTAATATTTTATGTGCTATTTAGTCATGACCTGTTTAAATGCTTAGGCTGTTGTTTTTAATGTAAGTTGCTATGATCTGATCTTTGCTTTAAAATGCTAAGTTTAAAGTTTAACTTAGTCTTAACTTAAGTGATAGACTTGCATAATGTTTCTTGAAAATCTTGTTGCTGTTGGGAACTTAATTATTAGGGACCCCATTTTACTTAAGTTGTTGATAAGTATGATATAGCAGAATAATGTGAACCTGAATCTTGACATCTTGTTTCTGGAGAGTTTTATTTCTAAATGCTTAAAATAAATAGCTATACTTCTCCTGTGTGATAAATGCTATGTCCTACCAGAGCCTTTTATACTTAGAAATATTTAGAGAAACCAGCTCATATGCTACTTATTTTGTGTTGAGTTGATTTCAACCCTAGTGACCTATGTAGTGTGGTTCATCAAGATGCACTTGCACCCGGATATATTTGCTGCTTTTAAGACTGAAAGTACGCACAAACATGCTTTCTTTCCATCCAAAAAATCTGTTCCTACACATCGGGAATAGATGCAAAAATATTTAGGATTTATTAAATGCTCATTTTGTTTATATCTCTCTATCTTCAAACTTGTTGCAATAAAAGAAAAGGCATGGGCTATGCAAAAAGAATAAAGTAAAAGAAAAAGAAATAAAGGGAGATGAAAAATGGACAAGTGTCCTACGGGCGAGTAGAGCCTACCTCCCTAAGGAAAGAGAGAGTAAAAAGGACAAGTGTCCACATAAAAACAATGGGTACTTAGATGCCCGCCTCTCTCAAGTAAAAAAAAAAAAAAAAAAAAGAGATAGCCCATGGTCCTTCTTAAAAAGCATTCATTGTTCTAAAAAAAGAGAGACAAGTTTTGAGCATAGTACAATTAGTTTTAGCCACTATATATTCCACACACTTTCCACTTCTTGAAAGAACCCCGCATAGATCCTAGTCTTGATTTTGACAAAATATACAAGATAAGTATGCCATTCGTTGACTTACCTACGAAAATCCATATAAGCCTGATGTTTACTATGAGCACTTCATTACTTTGGTGAGATCCAAAAATACCACATATATGGAGTGATTGAGAGTGTCACCTACAGGAGAAGGTATGCTATGTTTTCTTTTCAAAACTTTGCAAAAACTCCAGTTAACTTGACTAAAGGTAGAAAGGTGATCTATTTCAGCTGTTCTGCTTCTCAACCACCTCAAGTTTTATGGTAGACACTTTGAATCTTGCAGTACAAGATAGACTAAGGAACATTTATGTTTGATGTCTTGATCTGAAGTTAAGTCTAAACCATCCTTTTATCGGGACGAGTAAAAGCCTAAGTGTGGGGGAGCTTGTTGATGGTAGTTATTGACCACTTTTATATACATGAAATGATATCAAACATGGGATGAATGCTACTAAAGTTTTATTATTACTAATGATTTCTACAAGTTTTGGTGCACACTCAGTTTTGCAGGTAAACTCCGGAAACAAACGAAAACAGAGCTAAAAACAGAGAAATAGAGAAACGGAAGAAAAGGACCAAACCAGGGCGATTAGTAGAAATTTCAAGGGTCTAAAAGACAAGAGAAGACAGCTCGTGAAGGCCGGGGCCCACATGTGGAGGTGTGGGGCCGGGCGGCACACACAATGGGGCCGCATGGCACCCCCTGGTGGAAACACGTGTCCCGCTTCTGGAACCTTCCTACAACCGACCTATGGAGTAGATCTACACCGTCCAATGAAGTCGGTTTGATCCAAGGGCTGAGATTCATCCTATGGGGCTATAAAAGAAAGGGCAGGGCTCCCCCCTGAAACCCCAATTCATAATTCTACTTCAGAGTTAGAATTCAAGTTTAGGTTTAGACAGAAGTCGAGATCCTCATGATTAGAGCTCTACAACTCTAGATTAGCTACTATGGATCTTGATTAGCAATCAAGCTTATTAGAAATAGAGAGATTAGTGAGGAGTGCTTCGGAGGAGTTCCTGCCTGTCGGATCTTCTCTCTTGTATTCTGAGGGATCATTCTCTTCGCAAGAGGAGGAGTGTATTCAGAGATATTCTAGTGTTCGACTTCATATTTAAAGTAAGTTTTTGGTTTATTTTATTCTTCAAGTTTGCAACTCTTGTTTGAGTACTTTAATCTTGGTTGCTCTTGATTAGAGGGATAGTTACTAGTGTATGCGCGGTGCTTAGACTAGAATTATCTGTGAATGCCCTTTCTTGGTTTGGAATCAGTGGTAGAATCATAAAGGTGACTTTTATAGCTTTATTGAATCCTCTGTAGCCCACTTCCTCCCAAGGATTAATGGTAGGCTTTGTCTGTCTTTAGTAGAGTAATTTTGCCTTATTTTATTAAAGATTAGCGTCCATGATAGAATAAATAAATTGAGGTTTACCGGGGTTAGAATTAGAAAACCAGAGTTGTCTCCTAGTCTAGCTAGTTTCTTAAGTGCTCTTGATTGTGAAGTGGATTGGGTAAACACTAGTTATATTCACTTACCGTTCCTTTGGGTTCGATATTTAAAACCGGGAGTTTATTTTTTGGTGAAGTGATACAACGTATTTCTATCTATGCGCTTGCGGATATCTTATCTTTATTGTGTGCATATAATTAATACCAATAGAGGTCACGGCAGGTACGACGTCGGGTGGTGAAGAGGAGGCCGGAGTGAGGCTTGCAGATGGCGGTGCGGTGTGGCGGCGGTCCTCCGTCGGCGTGGAGTAAGACCAAGCGGGTGAGGCGAGGCTAGGACAGCGGTGAATGAGTTCTCATTGTCATAGGTAAAAACTCGAACACCTAAAGGGATAATTAGTTCTCACCATGAAGGGGCAGAGTACGCCGGATCGGTGTTGGGGATGTCAGAGTGGTGGAGCGTAGCGTGGGAGAACACCGTCAAGCCTCAATTCTACCGGGCGCGGAATGACCGGAGATGCGTGAACGGACCGCCGGGGCGGTGTAGGGTCGACGGTTGGCGACGTGGGAGTTGCTAGTGCTCCGTCGGCGAAGGTGGTGCTCTTTCGGCGTTGGTGGGGAACGAATAGCGCAGGTTTCAAATGACTTGCCAAAATTTCACCCCGAGCCAAATATATCAGCAAGGCTGGTTTCGGCACGGTGGGGAACTAATGGCGAATGGTGGAAATGGCCTGGGAAAATTTTACCCCATGCCTATTCACTTTGCGGTTACAAACCGCAACCGACAAAGTGCTAAAGTATTCTTTGCCGTCAAGGATGATCCTCCTAGGTGCTAAAGAAATACCTCTATGAAGCATGTGTAATCCTCCTTGGTCAAAATGGCCGTAAAATTTTTGCGATCATGTACACTCAAATTATGATCCCACACAAGATCTTAGGTTTTTCGATAAATATCTTTATTACTTTGTTTTTCTTCGTGCTAAACGGGCCAAAAAGATGGCTAATTACATCACGGAAACACATGAATTTTACGTTGACCTCCACAAAGGATTTGCCTCCTAGGGCACATGAGACCCTATGGAAAAGTTTAGCAAATGCTGACTTTTTTCGTGGGTATGCTCAGTTCAACCTATAATTACTCGGTGGCGTAAAGCGTAAATTCAATTAAACCTCGGAAAAGTAACAAACTAGCTCAAAAATCTCAAACTTTCTCGGTTGTTTCATCCTTTGCATGTGGAAGCCTGAGATAAAGTTTGAGACCACTACGATACCGAATACATATGAAGCATATGGAGCATAAGAACCTATGCGTATAGTCATGGTTCGATGAAAGGGATCATGTACCTGCGGAAGCATGTGTAATCCTCCTAGGTCGAAATGGCTTGAAATTTTTTTGCAGTCATGTACACCCAAATTATGACCCCACACAAGATCTTAGGTTTTTTGATAAATATTTTTATTACTATATTTTTCTTCATGCTAAACGGGCCAAAAAGATGGCTAATTAGATCATCGAAACACATGAATTTTACATCGACCTCCACATTGATTTGCCTCCTAGGGCACATGAGACCCTATGGAAAAGTTTAGCAAAGATTCCGGCTCTTTTGTGGGTCGGGTTCAACCTATAATTACTCGGTGGTGTTGCGCAGAAATTCAATTGAACTCGAAAAAGTACCAAACCAACTCCAAAAAATCTCAAACTTTATGGTTGCTTCACCGCTTTGCATGTGGAAGTCCGAGATAAAGTTTGAGACCACTACGACACTAGAATACATATGAACCACATGGAGCACAAGAACCTATTTGTATAGTCATGGTTCGATGAAAGGGATCATGTACCTCTGTGAAGCATGTGTAATCCTCCTAGGTCAAAATGGCTTGAAATTTTTTTGCAGTCATGTACACCCAAATTATGACCCCCCACACAAGATCTTAGGTTTTTCTGATAAATATTTTTATTACTATGTTTTTCTTCGTGCTAAATAGGCCAAAAGATGGCTAATTACATCATGAAAACACATGAATTTTACATCGACCTCCACGGTGATTTGCCTCCTAGGGCACATGAGACCCTATGGAAAAGTTTAGCGGCATTCCAAATTTTTCGTGGGTATGCTCAGTTCAACCTATAATTATTCGGTGGCGCTATGTGAAATTCAATTAAACTCGAAAAAGTACCAAACCAACTCAGAAAAATCTCAAACTTTCTCTTTGCTTCACCTTTTTGCATGTGCAAGCCTGAGATAAAGTTTGAGACCACTACAACATCGGAATACATATGAACCATATGGAGCACAAGAACCTTATAAATTAATTAGGAACCAATTAAACTACAACCTTATACATATGAACCATATGGAGCACAAGAACCTTATATATATGTATTGTATATATGCATATAGGAATTCTTGACAAGAAAAAAAAAATATCAATACCAATGAAATATCCATGAGCCATGACCAAATCTCTTAGAGAGAGAGAGAGAGAGCTGAGTGGATTTCGTGAGGAGTGAGTGTAAAAGTAGCAAGTCAGAGCTCATGGGTGCGTGCGTGGGTATGTGTGTTTTATGTGGCCGGGCGCCTTGATTTATAGCAGTTCTTGAGGGGCGGGAACATCAACGCCGGGTGTTAAGATACCCAACAAAGTGAAGTACATTATCACTACCTTTGTTTGTTATGTAGCCGGCGGTGAATTCACGCGTCTTGTCACTTCACTCGCTTTTGGATGCATGCATTGTTGCAAAGGTTGCCATGCATGCGTAACTTTTGCATAGATGCTTCACGCAACCGCCTCTAAGTTTGATTCCATATCAAGTTCTATGCAACATATTGTTATGAATTGTATATAGAGTATAACTTTATTTCATTCACATTGGATTTGGATTAGTTCGATTTCAATAGGGGTTCTTGTTGTATTTCGTCTTTTATTATTTTTGATGAAGGGTAAAAATGGGAACTCAAAGATATCGAAGAGTCAAACAACATCCATATAGTAAATAAAAATACAAATGTATAATAAATTTGATTACATATTATGATAACAAAGACCTTACATAAAGCTAAATATACGATAATAAAGACCTATTCATAGATAGGTCAATACTACAATCAAAGTGTACAAACACATTAAAATTTAACCGCCTCAAGAAGTCTCTTCTAGCATCTCGAATCAAAGATGTGGCGAGCTGCATCGAAGAACCGCTTGAGGAGGTTGGAGGATGAGATTCAACCAAGATGATGAAGAAGCCGATTCATCGACCACCTTCTTTCTTGATGAAGAAGCCGATTCATCGACCATCTTCTTGTTTTGGCCCAATGTTGGAGAGGACCATTGGAGAAAGTTGTCTGACTTCATCCTCCGTCCAATGATCATTGTTGCCGTGGATCCATATGATTCAAATATATGCCCTTGTGCCTGGGGTTTTGCATCCGCATTTACACCCCAAAACACAAAGAGGCATGCCTCTTAATATGAGTCCAGAGTTCGACCCTAACAGATCGTGGCTCTGTGAATCTTTGTACCCACTTCAGCTCCAACCTCCAGTGTCCCTCTATCTTCAGTAAGACTCTTCTAGCACCTTTTGTGTAAACCATTTTCATGGACTACGCATATCTATACGTGGAGGGCTTTCTACCAAAGAGAGGCCATATATATGTGGAAAGTAAGAACAAGAAAAATAAGCAAAGAAAGAGTTCCTAGTTCTAAAACCCAAGACACTAAAATTCAAAACTAAACCTTGTACTATGAGGAGAGGGTAGCAACTACGGGATGAACCAAGAAGGCAAGAACACGAGGAGAAATCGGTGCAAAACACAAAGATCACTCTTCTGGTTAAATAGGCGAGATGCCGTGGTTGAGGCGACTGCCGTTGTATGGAGGACATGGCAGCAGTGCTCCAGCATTGGTGCAGTGGTCAGCCCGTCAGAGGGGAGAACTGGGCGGCCGTTGACTATGTGAAATCACTGCCAGTGCGAGTTTTCACCGGCAAAGGATATTGAATACCACCGCCGGATAGTTGGCACCGGCGGTGATCTACGGGATCTAGATCACGCCGGTTGTAAAACTACACCCGCATTGTTTTTACTAATATTGATTTAACCTGTCGACGCTGCAGCTGGTGCACAGCCTTTTCTCATCGCGAGCGTAGACACCGGTTTTTCGAACCGGCAGTGAATACTGGCAATGCGGTTCTCCAAGCGAGCGCCATGCATGCACCGTGATCTATCACTGCTCTCACAGGCCTCTTTGAACACGCGAAGTGAACGTGATAGCTATTGTACTCCCGTTGTCAAAAAAAAAAAAAAAAAAAAAACATGATAGCTATCCGCTGGGCGGTACAACTTTGATTCTTTAAATAGCCCAAAGATTGTTGTGGGCGTGCTACAAAGAAGTTGAGTGTCATTTGTCCGTGCTCTAGCCACGTGTAGCAGAAGTTTCTCACTCTTCCTCCCTCTCCCCCCTCGCCATCGGCATCATCTTCTAAAGGTACGTGTGGTTCTTGTAGCAATGGTAAATAATGTAAAGCATTCCTTGTTTTAGAATAACAACGGTGTAATTAGATATCTATCTATGCTATCAAATAAATATCATTAGATTTTGTCCACACCGTGAGGACCATTTATATCTACGGTATCAAATAAATATCTATGGTACTTTAAAAAATTATCATTTAAAGTTCATTTGAAATCCTAAACTTGAGCACCGTTCATTGAAAAAATGGTCAAAAAACTGGCTCCGGGCGGCAGCCGAGGAAGCGCCATTGAAATGCGGCGCAAGCGCGCGGAGCCGGTCACCCTTGGTTGCCGTGGAAGCGCAGCAATTGGAGAAAACGCGTGCAAACATGCAGCCGGGTCAGCCTTTGAGTGCCGAGGAGATGGGCCGACGTCCATTGGATCGTAGCCGGTCGCCATTTGAGTCTTTGAGGAGCCATCTTTTGATGGCGCCTTCCTTGGGAAATGACAATCATCTACATGCATTCCGTGGCTTGTTTTACTATATATTTGTACACCCTCTAATTACGATCTCCATCGCTAACATCTCCTTCCATAACCCCGTTCACCGAGGCAGCCTCATCAGTCGCGGACGCGCCGACGATCGACGTACAATGGCCGGCATCCACACTCACGTAGAGCTGCAGTTTGCCTTGGCGCGCCTCCACGACGCCCTCCGCAAGCTCAACGACGTGGCCAAAGGAGTCGGCCTGCCTAAGGTGACGATGCCCTTGGAGGAGAAGGTCAACTTCTACGCCTTCAAGGTCGACGCCATTGCCGATATCCTCGCTGAGGGGATACCGGAAAGCTGGAGACGTTGAGGGAGGCGCTCATGGCGGCCGGCGGGAACGCCGCCCTAGGCGGCGTGAAGGTTATTATCTATTATTTTTATGTATTTATAAAATATTATCACGGTGCATGCATGGCTTTCTTTTTTATTTTTACCGCTATCTATTATTTTTATGTATTTGTAAAATATCATCTATTATGTTCTAGCGAACCAGTCGTTTCTTAATCGATGAAGGTCAATCTTCTTTTCTATCATTTGTTTTACCGTTCCTTCGTCTTGAAATCGCTATCGGTTCTTATTCGACCCCAGCGGATCTCTGTGTCCATCGAGATCACTGCCGGGGAACGATTTGTCCCGGTAGTGATGTAAATCTTCACTTTGTAGGTGTCGGTCGAGTCCAAGGAAATTCTGATTTTCCCCACGGCTGAACTGCTCATCACTTGCCGGTGGACTAGATTGCAGCAGTGATGATGGCGGCAAAGATATGCTTAAATCTGTAGTAGTGACTTATAGAGTGCCATGTAATTTAAGACGACTTGATAAACTATATGTACAATGATTGTCTTTTTAAGTTGTCTCATAGTAATCATAATTCCTTAATTTATGCGAAAAGTAAAAAAATGATTCTGAGTTGCATGACAATAACAACTGGTAGAATAGTTTTCTCAAACTCCTAAATTTTAGCTCATGAGACGGCTGTTTTGTGAAGCAACCACCTCATTCTCTCTCCCCTCTCCTTCCTCCATGTCAAGAATCATTCGAGATGTATAGTTTAGCATCGCAAGATCCTCCAACACCATTGAGATGTACCGCACCGCTGCTCCGGTTCCCAAGACCTTCCTCCCATGGAAGAAGTGCCCAAGAGTTTCATTCCAATGAAACTCTCTTTACTCACATGAAACTCTCGTCATCATCTCTTCATTAACAAAGTGTCATGTCAGTATATTTAATGTCCATAAAACTCTATGAAACTTGCATTGGGTGTGTTTAGTTGGTGAAAAGCGGTGCGAAATTGGTGTGAAATTGGTGTGAAAAAGCACTGTAGCGAACAGAAAAGCACTGTAGCACGTTTCTTTTGTTTGTGGTAAATATTATCCTACCATGGCGTAACTAGGCTCAAAAGAATCGTCTCGCAATGTACATCTGAACTGTGTAATTAGTTTATTTTTTTTACCTACATTTCATACTCCGACATGCATCTTTTGATTCATTTAATGCTTCAATGTGATGGGTGTGCAGGAAATTTTTGGAGAGAAGTTCTCCATCTAAACAGGGCCATTGAGACTGGGCTAATATTATACAGAGTACTAAGTTCCGTGAGTAATGCACTCGGCCGGTGAATAATCAATGCACGCGGTCATGCGATGATTAATTAGACAAGAGATAGGAAGATCCGAGATGGATTTCAGCAGATGCGACAATTGGAAAATAGACGTGCTACGTGATTGGCCCATATTGAATAGGAAACAATATGTTGGTTCGGACTTGCAATGTTATAGCTGGAAAATTAATATGGCCGGACCTCTCTTCTACAATGAGATGGACTTTTATACCCGAAGACTAGCCGCCCTTTAAATATAAAAAGTGATGGTTGATTGACGACACACAATCGAACCTATATCAATATACATCTACTTTTATCTTTTATTTACTAACAGTACAAATATGCCCATGCGTTGCTACAAGTGAATACCAAATTAATTATACGATTAGATATGTATATTTTGTGCCACTTTTAATTAAAGTTGTAAAAGGTTTATGGATGTTCTGGTTAAATAATATCGTGCTTTGGTGATGATAGTAGATCGATAAGCTAGCGTGAGAGTCAAGTCTTAGTAGATAAGCTAGCAAAGAGAGTGTAAGGATCTCTTATACCTAGTCTGGGTTCTGATATGTAGTACAATTTGTATTGGTATATATATGTATCTTAGCTATACTATCTGTTAACTGTTTCCCTTTAAAAAATAAAAACTGTCTGTTAAGTGAGATTAATTTAAACTTCTGTCCTAGCAGCTTTCAATCTAAACTTTCTTGAACAGAATTTAACTGTAGTTTTTGAAGCCACTTTTTATTGTAAAGAAAAGATTAGTTTTTGTGTGTGTGTGTGTGTGTGTGTGTGTGTTCACTTCATTAAAAAAAAATATGCACCAGAGGCATAAAAGCTCACCGCACCTTGAACAAATCTAAATATAGTTTTGAAGACATTTTTTTATTGTATATAAAGATCAGTTTGTGTGTGTGTGTGAAATCGCTTCATTAAAAAAAAAAATAAAAAAAAGCGACCACATGCATAAAAAAGCTCACCGCATGGACCCGCATAAAAGCTCACCGCACGGACCCCTATCTGATTCTTTGGCCTAAGAGCTTAAGGTAAAATAGCTCCAGCCCATCTGCATTGGTTATGTGGTACCTATCACCGATCAATCGCTTGAGGCGTTTGTTCTCAAACCCAAGGGACTCATAGCTGATGCAAATGGTGGGCTTCGGATGGTTGAAAGAAAGATGATGGAGTTTGATGCAAAACAGTGAAAGCTTTTATATTTATATTTGTATTTTCAAAAGATTCAAATTACTATTTGTCCATTTTCAACTGATTATTATTTCAACCAGAAGTGCGGGTCTCAGTTTACACACGTGGCGGAACGTAATAATCTTATGGAATATGTAACAGACAAGATATGTTCATCTTTATCAAAATTAAAGCGTCAGAAATTGCTGTACAAAAAAGTATTCGGCAAAAGAATCCCTTAAAGAAAAAGGTAATTAAAGACGTGGACCTTCGATGATTGTTACCGCACGCAAGGAACAAGCAACAGTAACGTTAACGGGGAGACAACATGTGATTTCTGCTCTTGCTTGTTTATTTAGCTGTTTTAAGATACACTCAATCTTACTACTCTCTGTCTCTTAAAGAATGAATTTCTAGCAACTTTAGGACAGATTAGCAAAAACGATAAAAGACCATGCTACACCTCCATGCTACACCTCATTAAAGTGCTGAATCTTAAATTGCTCTCCATTTACCGAGAAGTGTAATTAAGTAGTGTCGTTTGGAGTACCCAATAGCAGCGTAGGAGACAGATGTTATGTTAAATGCAATCTAGACTACAAGAGAGATTAATGTGGATCGGTGGACCACTCACCTCTAGAAATTGATTCTTGATGGACAATCTACATAATCCCTTAAATTATATTTGCATCTATATTACCATTTCTAACATGATTAAGAAAACTAAAATATCCACTGAAATTTGCATCTACATTATCAACGCCTTATATATTATATACAAAGAAATATTTAAATCACATATATTTCGACACTACCTACTTCTAATAATAACAAATATTACAAATTGACTTCAGTAAACATGCTTTTATGAACAATAAATGTATACGTCATGTTTTAGCAATCATGAAAAATATTTTCTTTTAATATATAGGTTAGAAAATGAATACAGGTCGAGTGCAAAAAATGAAAAGTTATTATTTATTAGTTGTAGGTATTAATAAACACCCACTTCTAATGTTTCTGCCGCCTTTATTTATGGTGCTGAGATTAGGCCAGTCATGATGTGGTTTCATGGGGTTTTTATGCACATTAAATAGGGTGCCACATCAACTTTTTGCATGAAACTAGGAGCAGAGAAAAAAAAAGGTTTCATGGCCATGAAACGAATCGGTTTCAAAATGTTGGAAACGGCATGAAACGTGCATTGAGAGCTTTGGGCGTTTCATCCTGGCGATTTGTTCTTCCTTTCTTCCTTCGAGCCGAGCGAACCCGAGCTTGCTCTATATGCCGCCCGCCGCTGAAGAAATCCACCGTGGCCGCTGGCCGAGAGCTCAACCACCTGCCGCACATTCCACCGCGGCCGGAGGAGATGGCTTCGCGCATGAGGAAGGTGGCTCGGGCTGCTGCTGCCAATGCTCGACACGCCCACTGCCGGAGGGGAAGGCGGGCTCGATGCGCTTGACTCATCGCTTCCTTCAAGCTCGATCCCTACCGCCCCCTCGATTCCGCCATGCACGGCACCACCAGCTGCGCGTGGGCGCGGCGTGCGAAGTTCGGCCCGTGGGCGGCGCCCGGATGCATAGGGCGCTAGCGCGGGCGCTCCACTGGCGCATGGCTCCACCGGCAGCTGTAGCGGGCGTGGGCACCGACCTCCGGCGGTCGCCTCCACGCGCCGGATGCATAGGCACCGGGCGGGCGCTCCACCTTTGCGTGGCTCCACCGGCAGCCGCAGGTGGGCGTGGGCACCGGCCTCGGCGTGACCGCCTCCGCCACCGGCATGGACACCAGCCGCCGCCACAGCTCCGCAGGCTATTTGCAAGCGAAAGCACCACCACCGCGTGAGCTCCGATCCTTCACGCGTGACTCTGGTGTGAAGAGAGAGAAAGAGAGAGATCAAAGAGAGATTGTGGGACCCATGGCTTATGAATGTGTGTAATGAAACTATACGGTGTGATTGAAACCCGTTCCATGTAAAGTTTCAATATCTTGAAAAATGGGAGGTGAAATATGGCAATGAGACTGGCCTTATACTAGGCCATGTATAGTACGAGCACCCGTTGATGGCTGTTGGTCCCTAATATTCACCATTTATATCGTGTGTCAGTAACTAATGCTACTATACCGGCCTGCACCTTCAAAACTAATTACTAAATAGGGTATGTTTAGTTGGTGAAATGAAATTTTTTGGGTGTCATATCTGATTTTTGACCGGATATCAAAATGGATTTTCAGACACTACTAAAACAACTAATTTCATAACTCGCCTTTTAACTATAATTAATCTGTCATCACATGTGAGTTAATGTAGCACTTATGGCTAATCGTGGACTAATTACGCTTAAAAGATTCGTCTGGTTGTTTACAGCCAAACTGTGCAATTACTCCATGCAATTTTTTTATTTTTTTCTATATTTAATGCTCTATGCATGTGTCAAAGATTGATGTGACGGGTGGAGGCAAAAACATTTTGGGATCTAAACACACTACTCTTAAAATATTTTACACATATATATAGACAAGGCAAGCGCCCGCTTGTTGTCGTTTGCATGCTGACGTACGCCTTGGGCTTTGTTGTGGCTGGCCAGCACGAGAAAGGGAAGAGCTCGAGCTTGAGAGTCCGGCGGCGTGCGCGAGAGAGAACAAACGTCACCGCGGGCAAGCAAGCCAAGCATGGGTCTCTCCCATGCTGTGCATTGGTGGCAGGAGTGGCAGATGCGAGTTCTGGTGCTCGGCAGCCTCTTCGTCTACATGAGCCTCTACTTCGCCTATTCGGTGCGCAGGTCTCCTAAGCTGCGCAACTTGAGGTTCCTGGTGTGGTCGGCGTACGTCGGCGGCGATGCCCTGGCGATCTACGGCCTGGCTACTCTCTTCAACCGCCAGAGGCAGCGGTCAGCTTGTGGCTCGGGCGGCGGCAGTAGCGACCTGGAGGTGCTCTGGGCGCCTGTCCTCCTCATCCACCTCAGCGGCCAGACGACAATGAGCGCCTACAGCTTGGAGGACAACGAGCTGTGGAAGCGGCACGCCCTGACCCTCGTCTCCCAGGTCAGATAATTTATTTTTTCTTTTATTAGTCTACTTTTTAGACAGACCAGCAGATTTACGTATATATGTCATGAATCAGGGGATGCATGCTGATGAGGGCATAAACTCTTGGAACCAAGGCACTTGCATGTTAGGATTAACAAAAGTGCCTCTACCTAAGTAATGTAGGGTTCTGCACATGCCATTGCAAATTGTTATTTTCAGTTTAGTTTTATGTACGGAAGCTGGGGGTAAACATATTTGGGTTCAACTAAATTGCACAAGTACTGTAAGATAGTTTTTTTCTATTCTAAAATTAATTTAGATTTGTCATGTTCAAAATGGATTGGAGGCATTGCTCCATCAACTTTGACACACCACAATGTTATATTTGTGCTAATGTAACATTGCTGCCAAATACGGGAATACAACTTTATGGTACAATGAAATATTTCTCTATTTTCTCTTAACACATATTTCGATTATTGCTCAAATCAGCTTGAAATTCTATAAACCATTATATTGGGAATGGCTGGAGGAACTCAAAGTCGTTGAACGTGTCTCAGTATCGCCTCCTGGGTAGACGATTTACTAAAACTGTTTTCCCTTTGTGCAAAAATAGAATCGTTCTACCGGGAAATGATGCAAGTAATAATCTTGATCTCCCTTGGGTACACAGACGACCTTTGCTAAAATCTCGTCGTTCAATGATGGAGAAAATGACTTTCCAAAGTGGCCTCACGTTTGGACAACGATAATGTGTTATTTTTGTGATTCATCATATTCACAGCATATATGTTTGTGTAATTTCCCAGGTGGCGGTCGCTCTGTACGTCTTCTGCAACTGGTGGTCGGGCGAGAGGCAGCTGCTAAATGCGGCGGTCCTGCTCTTCGTCGTCGGCATCATCAAGTTCAGCTATAAGCCATGGTCCCTCAAGCGAGCTAGCTTCAACAACATGCTAGCCTCCTCAGCTTTGTTGACGGATAGAAGGAAGCAGAAGGAAGGAATGATTGGTCGGTTGTGGAGAGTGTACACTACCTATTTGATGGATATTAAAAGTCAAGATGATTTGGAGAAGGTGTTTTACCCTAAAAGAAGTTCTTCCCAAGAGTCAGCAGCAGAAGAACTAGGGGACGAAGAATCAGATTGGAGAAACGTGGAAGTCGGAGAACAAGATGTGACTACCCTTGGAGAATTCGTCAGAAGCGCAAGGTGGGAGCATGAAAAGGCCGAAAACAGTGAAAAAATCAACAAGAGATATGTTTTCACACCTGTCAGTTTCCTATACAAGATGTTTGTGAACGTGCCTCGTCCATATTCTGATCGGCTTCAAGAGTTGAAATTCTTCCTCCTGTTCACCCACTCGGACTCATACAAGCTGCTTCAGGAGTGCATCTACAGCACATTTATGATCCTCTACACCAAACGCCGGGTTACCCTCACTCTCCTCGGCGCATGCCTGCAGCTGTCGCTCCCGTTCCTGACCCCCGACGTCGGTGGTGCTCTTAACCAAGAGCCACAAGAGTGGCTATGACGTCAATGACGTCCGGGTCACATACATCCTCTTCTGTCTCACTGCAATGCATGAGTTCTTCCCCTTTGTGCCCTTCTTCCGCACGTTCCGTGCCAACTGGCATGAAATGGTTTCCCAGGGCAGCCTCATGTCATTCTGTGCCTGCCAGGAGACCACTCCTGGGAGGTTCATACGGCCCTACTTCTTACGGGAGGTCGTCATTAAGCATTGGCATGTCAAGCAGGAGCCTGCAGCCGGAGACATCATCGACCGTGGTGCGCAAGCACGTCAAGGATGGGTGGAACAGCTACATCTATGGCCCTATCTCTTACTGGGATTCAACAATCTCGAGGACACGTGGGACACTCGTAAGTACAAACACAAGATGGGCACTACTGACCATGATGTTCTAGCCTCAAGCTTAATGTTGCCTTTCGATGAAAGTGTCCTCATGTGGCATGTGGCCACCGATCTATGCTACTACGAGGATAAACACCGTGTCAACGCAGCAAAGCAGCCGGGAGATGAAGGCAACAACAAGATTCGGCAAAGACACAGCCTCATCTCTCAAGGAAGATATCCAAGTACATGGCATACCTGCTCTTCATCCGTCTCCCGAGATGCCGGTGCCCGGTGCGGTCGGGTCTCTTCAACATAGCCAGCGACTACATTGCGTATATCTTGAAGCCAAAGGAGGAGAACAAAGGTGTCACCAATGGCAATGGGCCCGCACACCAATAAGGCGCACGGTATTGCTCAACGGATCTACCAAGATGTGGATGATATATTATTGTCTCCCCGAATACCAAGGTGACAAGAAGTTCATCCATCTGCTGACTAAAAAACCAAGAGCACGGGCCGAGGCGCTCAGTACCCTCGGGGTAGACGACAGGTGGCAAGTCATAGATGGTGTGTGGGTTGAGATGCTCGCTTCTCCGCGGCCCGTTGCTCGGTACCGCACGCCAGAGCCCAGGACATGGTGGGGAGTTCCCGTCCTATGTGTGGCTGCTTTGGTCAGCCATGGGGCTGGAGACATTGGCGACAAGATCATCATGACAGAGCCTCCTAGGGATGAAGAAAGAAGAAAAGAACAGGAGGAGGAAGAAGAAGAAGCAATAAGAGAAGAAGAACCAATAGAGAGTGCTGCTCATGCATCCATCAGGCCGAAGGTTACGCCGACCGCATAATAACCGAGGAGATTTCTTCGTAATCAACTCAAGTCCGAGAGCTGTTGCAAAGTATTGCTGGATTGCTTCGCCTGTTTGAAACTTCGTGTTTGTTTTCGCATTTCTTTCTCAAACTACCGTGTGCCAATTTATTTCATACCGCTTTGTTCCTTCATTCATGCTTTCGTGACATGTGTGCTTAGCTTGATTTGTTTGCTCCGATGTAACAACTATTATTTTATGGCGTGGTCGTGCTGAACTTTATCAAACGTCAATTATCTTGTGTGCATTCTTGTCGTGAATCATAGTGGCACGGTTTAGGGGCTGACTGCTGAGCAGTGTTTATCTTGTTTGATTGGTGGCTTGATGTTCTCAATGATGATCGAAGCGCACAGCGGGGACACAACATGAAGACCAAGCTCAATGTTGAAACACTCCAAAACCAAACCTTTTTTTTTTTTGGAGTGTTTCAGCGTTGAGCTTGGTCTTGTACTGTTGTGTCCCGCTGTGCTCTTCGATCATCATTGAGAACATCGAGCCACCAAATCAATAATACAAACAAAGAAGCTCGGATCTCGGCCACAGCCCTATGTCCGGGCGATCTAGGGGTGCTAGGCGAGCTCTGGATATCAGCCAGCGAGCCCTATGGCCGGTGAGCTCTGGTTCTCGGCCACAGCCCTAAGCCAATTACAAATTCATCTTCAAAATCAAACACTAGAGCAAAGTGGTTAGAACAATAAGCGATCCTAATAGCGCTTACCTTCTCTAGCCTAATTCGCAAGTGCACTCAAGCAGGTACAGAGGCCATCACTACTCTATTTGGTTCAGTTGTGATATGTGAAAAAGTTGTTGTCTCACGCTTTGTGAGATATGGAAAAGCTATAGTGAGCTATGTGTTGTGAAAAAGTTGTAAACTGTTTAGTTAAAATAGCTATAAAACATGTCCCATCTATCTATCTTCCTTGAAACTCTTGTGAATTTTTTCTATATTTACACTCACTTAGAAAAGCTGATAGCTTAAAGCTAAAAATAGGGTTCAAGGTGCTACAAAAATGTGGTTGATGTGGCACTTGGGAAGTTTGTATCGGCTATGGGTGCATAGAGAAATCAGGAGGTGGCATTGTATGTAGGCGTGCGGCGACCTTCATGGAGTTGAAGGTGTTGAGCCAGATCTGTCTTCTTGGCTTGGTCTCGGTTCTTGAAGGCTTTGTTCGCTGATGGCTGCCTATGCATGTTGTGGTATTGGATCTCTGTCATCAACGAGGGTTGTAGTTGCGGTGGCTTCGCTTGGAGCATTCCGAACAGAGGGGTGGGTGGGGTGGGCTGGCCAAGAACAACGATACCACTTCTCACATATGCATCATCCTCCCTCCCCTCCTCAGCATCCTGGCACCACAGCTTGGTGAGTGCTACTGCTCTGGCCCGATTCTTGGATGCAGACCTCATACGGATGGGTGCAAGGTACCATTGCATGGTAGGTAGGTTGGGGCATGTCGTTTGGTTCATTTTTCGGTGTGTGTGGTGATGAGGGGAGGGGTGTGGACTATGGTATCGTTCTGATAGCATGGGCCTATTTGGTAGAGCTTAGCTTCACTAGTGAATCTGCTTTTGTTCGCTTTGGCTCTAAAAAACAGCTTTACCGGTACAGTTGAATCTGTTTTCATAAAATGTTTGGTAATATTACTTTTCAGGGAAGATAGTTAAGAGAAGCTAGTATTTTCAGCTTAACCTAAAAAACTGTATCAAACAACTTTGTGAGGCTGGTAGAGAAGCTGTATCAAACGCACCGTATGTGGGGATGGGATCGGCTCATCCCCATTACTAGCAAAGCCTAGTCCGAGGATCTATCCCATCGGTGATCAGATGAGCCCTAACAGATAGAATGATGCCGTTTGATCTTCCACGCAAAGCAGAGGATATGGTTCCTTTTGTGGTGGAAAATCCATGGAATCATATCCGCCCAAGATGTTAATTAGCTAAAGGCAGCCGGCCGCCCAAAAATGCTTTACTTTATGTGGTGTTCCCATGTCCACCAGCATGCTATGTAAAAATGCTTTACGCAAAGTAGAGCATCTGATTCCAAGGTAACTTTCCTAAGTCTCGCGCATGCGTAAACAGCGTCCCCCCTACAGCTAGCTTGCTAGCCCCTCCATGGGTTTGCACCGACCGGATATGACCATCTATATCTGTATCTATATGTATGTGTATATAAATACATCTGTGTGGGCACCCATAACTCAAAGATATATACTAGGACAGTATATAGCACTACACGCAAGTAAGGTCCACCATCCTTTGAGGAGCTGTAGGTATATTGCGATCAAGTCCAGAGCAAGCCAGCAGCATGGTAAAGTACTCCACCAATATATTTGGATATACATATACACATACTTTTGTTTGTTGTATTTATACAAGTCATCATTAGCTATTTCCATTACATATATACGTTCATCATGATCTCGAATTTAATTTTTCCCTAGCTACAAATTTTTCTTGCTTTAAGGTATGTATGTATGTAAACTTTTCGATCGTTTCTTTGTTGCTCAGAGATCTCCGCACCACGTATGTATATAACATAACATGATCGGAGATAGTTGACGACATATATAACTTGCTTATCGTGCCACGTTTGTGGCTTTGCAATTGATCGATTCACGCAGGGCGGTGAGCAGATCAGGAACACCGACGTTGTTCCGTTCTGGAAACGTTGGTTGCTAAGAGGTGCGGCGCTTGTGGGAGTAGCGGCGTATTACGGCGACGAAGATCAAAATAACGAGCAACCCCAAAAGCGATGAAGTAAGGCTATGGCGTTCCTAAAAGTGATCCCAGCTGTTAAGGATCTCGGCTGTCACGCCTTCAGTTAAGAGACCACGAGTGATGAGATATGCATGCATGCTGTTTCTATATGTCTTCGATATAACTAGATAGATATATGTATATGTATGTATGCATACGCATGGATACATATCATCTATATTGTTTACGGGTAGAGTAGTATTCAGATCGAGTTTCTGTACATGTAATTCGTATAGCTATATGTTTTGTCACAACACACATATCATTACTGCATAAAATATTTTTTTTGACACCTTTAGAATGGCTTTAAGGCGGTTGTTTGTCAGCCTCTACCTATGTGTCTCGTTTTCTACTGATGGACCGAAACTATGTCGTTAGAGATCAACTTCTGAATGTGGGTTATATTACAGCTGCCCTTTTGAAATCACTTCATGGAATTTCTAAACTAGGCCTAAAAGATTGCAAAAAAGAAGTATTTTTTAATGCCTGGAGAAGTCACACGTATGCCATTTTTTAAACTAGGAGAAGAGTGGGTTGAAGTAGGATGGCATGCACAACTAAAAAACTTTTTACGGAGACGAAACCTGAAGAAGACTGTAAAGTGAAAAAGAAATGTTCCACTGTGCTAGTTTTAATATACCCGCAAACGGTAGGGGACAATATATAATCATATTTAGTAGATACATTGAGCTGACATGAAAAAAAAATCAAATAAACTATTCATGATTTTCACCCCCGGCCTCCAAACTAGTGAGTATATATCAGTAGATGTTTCACACGCTCTAATTCTATGTTTCATTGCTACAAACATGAAGACAACAACAGTGCAATCTGGACTATATCAAATGAACATGGTAAATAAATCCCACACCATCCTACTTTAAATCCTTGTATCAACCTGTAGATGTTTCACGTGCTCAAACTCTATGTTTTATTGCTACAAACAGGAAGACAACAATACTGCAACCATGGACTAGATCAAATGAACATGGTAAATACATCTAAAATTCCACATCAACCTGCTTAAACTCTTGTTGCAACCTACCTAAGCTCATGTCTCATGTTCAATAATCATATGTTGCAATTTTGTAATTTGCTATTCACTAATTCCACATCAACCTACTTAAACTCTTGCAAACTGCCTAAGCTCATGTCTCATGTTCAACAATCATTTATCGAATATACTAGTCACTAATTCCACATCAACCTTGCTTAAACTCATGTTGCAAACTGCCTAAGCTCATGTCTCATGTTCAATAATCATCTGTTTCAAATTGCAATCTGCTATTAACTAATGCAAACATAGGTCAGGAAGAAGTTTGAATTGTAGGTCTTACCTGAGACACACAATGAATGCTACTAGAACTGGCACCCGCTCCATCTCCAAATCTAATCGATGACCTGGTAACCTGCTGCTCGAAGCACCTCCTCCATGAGCCTGATAAAACAAATATATCCATTGAAACTTGTGCAACAATGGGAGGTGGGCGGCAGGCATAGGGATGATTCTCTAGGGGGAACTCGATCCCAAGCAATATATGACGCGGAGACATTGGCAGTTTGTTGAATGTGCTTCCTTCAAAATAGAGAAAATTTGGAGATTAGGAGCATGCTTGGTGGCAGATCATATGAGATGCCGCTGGTGGCAGGAGCTCATCGCTCGGCATACCTGTTGACAGCAAAGGGTAATCCCACAGAACGCTGAGGTGGTGTCATGCGATGGGGAAGAATCGGGGGGCGTTGCGGTGCGATAACGAAAGAGGGGGGAGGGCGATGTTGTTTGTGTGCTATTTGCTTAGCGGCGGGAGCTCAGCGCTCGCGGACCTGCTAGCGCCGAAGGGGACCACCGTCGAGCCCCGAGATGCTGGTGGGCGAGATGGGGAAGAACAGGGACGACTTCGATTTAGATTTCGGGAAGAAGGGGGCCAAGGGAGCGGTCGAGTCCCATTCCTTCTGAGCCGTGCTTTTTCTTTTGGGCTCAAGTATGAGCATCCGATGGAGCCGGTTTGCATAGGACGTCCGATCGCTAGCTCGACCGTTTTAGAAGAACAAAAAAAGAATTTTGAAGACATGTGAATGCATTGTTTAAAGTATCTCTGCGGAATGGAGTTTTAAGCCTGATGTTAATAAGTAAAATTCTCACCATATATTTGAAGCTTTCAAAAATTAGTTGCCTACCAAATATACAGCAGGAAGGAAACAGACACATCAACGCCTTATGACAGTGAAGCACTTTGAAGGTGCATGCATACTATCTGGTTTGTTGGGATGATGAGCAATACCGTTCAAAAAGGATTCTGTTGGGATGAAGTGGATCGAGGCGGCAGCCGGTCTTGGGCTCTTGGCTTGGTTCCTCCTCATTGTTGGCCAAATTGGTGGCAGCGGCGAGGCCCAAGAAGGTGACGACAGATTTGGAGAGAGCTGCGGCCGAGTTGCTACTGTCAAGATGGGCAGGGCCACCACACGACGAGGAAGAGTTGGAGGTGTCGCCGTCCACTGCGTCTAAGTTCCAGGCGACATGAGGGGTGAAGGGTCCGGCAAAAGACGAGGGAGCAGGGAGAAGGGGCGAAGTTGAATAAGAACAGGGAGCATGGGGAGTAGTCTGAGGCACGCTAAATCGTGGAGTTGATGATTCCTAGTGAGCCTTAGAGAAGAGACAATATCTAGTTGGGGCCTTGCCCCCCTGCTGCCTAAAGAAAATCTGCAGAACATTAGTGTAAAATCAAATGGCATGAGACTTCTAGTTTCAAATCTGCAATACATAGATTACCAATATCAAATACCTTTAGATTTAGGGGAATTTAGCTGTGGGACACTGCAAAACGCGTATTTTTTTGAACACACACCGCAACGGCGCTTATTTGCCGAGTACCATTACAAATTCATGGTCATTTGCCACAACACACCGCGCCTATTATTTTAATCGTTTCTCAGTTTTGAGGAGAGAGAAGTGAGAGAAATGTCTTCTTTGCCCTCTTCTTCAACCTCTGTCCATTCATTGATTATTTGCCGTGACACACGGTCGTTGAAGGCGCAAGTGAGGCTCAGCGCAAGGGTGCCGGCGGCACGGTGAGGATCTGCAGCCCCCGCAGGCTCTCTCCAGTGATGGCTGCCCGACCTGACACCTCATGCAGGCTTTATGCGGCCCGAAAACCGAGGAGCCAGCAGCGGCCAGGCCCGCCGCCGTGCTCGCCGCCGCCGCCAGCCGGGCGCGCAGCTCGCGGACGACGTGCTCGGCGGAGCAAGTAGTACCCGACCCCAACCCCGCTGGTGCACGCGGCCATCGGTGCCCCGCTAGCGCGCTGGGCGGCGGGCCTTCACCTACGCCGGGCGCCATTCCCAATCGACGCCGTCAAGACGCGGCTCCAGTGCAGCGGCCACCGTGCCCTTTGCCACCTCATGGCAGGTCTTCCTCGACATCCTCCACACGGACGGGCCCGCTTCGCACCCAGCATCCTACGCCGACGAGCAGCAGTAGCACATCGGTCCAGGCCATGAGCTCCACGGCTCTTTGGGAGGTCCGCCACGCCACCCAGGCCCGAAGCTCATACAGCCGTCCGCATGCTCCTCTCGCCGCCCGTGGACGCCAGCGCGAGCTCCGTCATGCTGGCCGCCGCGTCCCCCACCACCGCCACTCGTCCGCGTGCTCTTGGTGCTGCTCGGCCACGCGATCCGGGCACAACGGCCTCCATCTTCCCCACGCATGCTAGACCATGCTCACGGACGAGTGGCCCAGACCGATGTGGTTTCAATCAACGAACGACTTAATTGATGGAGGCAGTGTGTCCCAGCAAATAATCACGAACGGACGGAGGTTGAAGAAGAGGGCAAAGAAGACATTTCTCTCACCTTCTCTCTCCTCAAAACTGAGAAATGATTAAAATAATAGGCGCGGTGTGTTGTAGCAAATGACCATGAATTTGTAATGGTACTCCGCAAATAAGCGCCGTTGCGGTGTGTTCCAGCAAAATACGCGTTTTCGCAGTGTCCCACAGCTAAATTCCCCTTAGATTTACTGTAGTTGTAACATATTCAGCTAGAAAGCAAAGGGACCCCAGCAAGTACTACAATTGTAGTCTGAGAATCCGCAATCTGGAAGAAAAGCTCTTCCATCTTGACGTGATTGACAGCACATAATCTTCAGATGACGAGAATTAGGTCCCCATAGTCTGGACCACTGAATCTAGACCACATATTCAGGACTTGTAGATAAGGAATTGACAGCCTCACAAGCTTTCACTGACGCATAAAGTAACTGTCATAGTCAGTTAAATGTTATTTTTGTCAAAATTTAAAACCATAAATGTAAAAAAAAAAAAAATTGATATAATTTTTGAAGACACAAGAGGGGAGGGGGCCATTTTGGATCCAATGGAATTCATCAATGATTTGACCAGATAGGTGTAGACAATATTCCATACAACACTAAGCTTAGTTTATTCTATCATATATATAAACCACCTGACAATTTATATAATATAATGCTGTTTAGTGACACCTTTCTTGATAGATGATAGAACTCTTATTTTCCTTGTGCTGCTGAATTGGCAGTAGAATCTTTTACATTGGTATTATAATAATAGTTACTGTATAAATGAACATTATATTGTTCTTTCTCCTAGACATACTGTTGCGCTTTCAGAACCAGACTACCATACATGTCTTCAGTAATTTCTACCTGCACTATGGTCAAGACAAAGTAATAAAACATTAACCACTTCACTAACAATTAGAAGGCACAGTGTTAAGAATATAAATGGTTGGGAATAAGGTCTTCTGTTGCATCTTGACGTGATGGACAGAACACATAATCTTCAGATGACGAGAATAAGGTCTCCATAGTCTGGACCACTGATTCTAGACCACAGATTGATAAGGAATTGACATAACCCCACAAATGTCAGGCTTTCATTGATGCATATCGAAAGTAACTGCAATAGTCAGTTAAATGCTTTTTTTGTCAAAATGTAAAGCTATACAAGTAAACGAATTACATATATTTTCTGAACAAACAATGGGGGAGGAGGTCATTTTGGATCTAATGGAATGCATAAATGGTTTGACCAGATGTAAACAATATTACATATCAACACCAAGATTATTTCATTCTATCATATGAAACCATCTAACAATTTATATTAGGTGTAGGATCTGTTACAGTGCAATTACAATATAGTTACTGAATAAATGTCATTATACTGTTCTCTTTCCTAGACATACTCCGGCCTGCTTTGAGAACCAGACTAGCATGGATGTCTTCAGCAATTTCTAGCTGCACAACGGTCAAGTCAAAGAAACTAAAACATTAGCTACTGTACTACAGTCTAACAATCAGAAGTCAGAATGTTAAGAATGTAAATGTACATGTTTTTGTCTGAAATTATGCAGCTAAACAAACAGGACATATCTGGGGATTTAGTCTAGTGGTATGATGTACGCTTAGGGAGCGTAAGGTCCCGAGTTCAATTCTCGGAATCCCCAACCTGAAATGCCTTATGCATTTCGATGCTAAGGGCAAATTGTCATGAACAGTATATCCAAACAATGAAATCTGGACCACCATCATGATGTGAAGATAAGGTGTTAGGTACAGCCTTTGGACTTGCTAGCAGTAAAACTGTACACATGCATGTGTAAAGTAAATGGCACAATGTTTGTCCAAATTACATTCTGTTTGAGTAAAGAATATTTGCTATCAACACTGAACTATTTATTTTATCATTCAATACCAATACTACTCTGACTGGTTACAGAAAACCTTTGTTTGGCTTATGCTGTTGAATTCAGCAATAGAAACTTGCACAATACGATTAAGATAGTGATCAATTATCACTTCAGAGTTTTAGAAAAAGTATGTCCAGACTCCAGAGTTTAGCTAGCGATCTATTCTCAATCTGAAAATCTATGTGTATTCCACTTGTCACTGAGTTTTAGCAAAAAAGTAGAGGGCATCCTGCCTTCTACTACACAAACAAAGAAGGGCAATGCATAGTTTCTTTCTCCTCACAGAACAAGCAAGAGTGAACCTCCAACTGCCAACAGAAGAAAATTGCGTCTGCACTAATTTGATAAAATGAGAAGTTATATATTATGTGGTGTCTGGAGTATATATGGACCGCAATCATATAGTGACACATTAAAATGTGGACCACAATATCACAAGGCATACTTAATCAGAAATGCTCCTACAACTTTCAAAGTAATTGCAATAATGTGCCGGCCACAAAGTTCCAAGGTTTGAGCTGGGATACTTGTAACTGCAATACCACTAGCATGATCAATGACTCAACTCCGTGTGCCTTGTAATTACCAGATTTAACTGGACTAACATTTTGTTAGTAGCACTGTCACAATATTAACAGAACCTGTTTATGGCTGTAAGATGTTGTAGAGGAAGTATTCCGTGCTACCAGAAGAATAGTGATGCACCATGCCCATTCATATGCCATGGCACATCAGTCCTGCTGGAGTGCTGGTAATGAACATGCCACCAGAAGCTGAAGAGGGCCTTTACAGTTGTTACATTTTCCATTACTAAAAAAAACTGTTATCACATTTTCCAGCTTCACACTGCGGTCTTGCATTCGCCATGCAGTTTCGTTTTGTCAAATAAAGTGCATGGGATCTTGGCCACTACATTTGATTTGACCATATTAATAGCAAATAACTTTGCCGTGACACATAATACATAGGACCTGCAGAACAGAGCCTCAGAGACGAATGAATTAAAGCAAATCATCTGAATTTGCTTTCCTTCTTCATTTCTGAAACACTGCAGGCATTCATCGGGCACAGCTGGGGATTTAGTCTAGTGGTAAGATGTACGCTTAGGGAGCGTAAGGTCCCGAGTTCAATTCTCGGAATCCCCATTCAGAAAACCCTTTTTGGCGATGCAAATTCAGAGCTCAGGCTTATCCTGAATGCCCTGAAGATGAGGCTTTGGTTTTGGACCACAAGGATGTCGGATGAGGTTCAGACCTTGAGTGCTGATGTGAGGCTGTTTTTGTTGTGTGTAAAGGGTGCGCTCTGAGATTTCTCTGTGTAACTGTGAATTACAATTATTCCTGATTTTTTTATTTCTTCCTGAATAACTGAATTACATTTACTGCTATTGTTATCATGTCGAGGCTATCAATAGCGTACGTATCATTGTTTTCTAAAGAAAATAAATAAAATATAACAAATAGGGCATTTGCACTACTAGAGAAAAAATAACTACCATGACGGTTTTTTAACCGCCATGGAGCGAACCCCGATCAACCGTGGCACTTCAGTTAACCATGGCGGTTAATTATTGGCAACCGCCACGGTTAATCCACAATTAATTCATTAACCGTGGAGGTTTTCTTAAAGCACTCGCCATGGTTAATTTATTAACCGCGGGCGGTTTTTTTGTTACATAACCACCACGGTTAAGGTTTTTAGATTAATAAAATGATTCAAAAATATTATAAAATTATAAAGGAAGTTGCTATATTTCTTTCACAAGAAATTTAACCAACATTTCTTGCAACAGTTGGACCCTTGGATTTGGATCTGTGTTTGTACAAACTGTTAATTACACCGAAACAAACCAATAGTTAACAGGCCCGAAAGAACAGAAACGGTTGAAGATCCAAAACCCGTTAACCGATATGGCTGTGCAGCTCGCCCGTTATCCAAGTTCGCTCTTTGGGCCACGATGCAGCCATCTACACCCTCTAAAAATACACAAAAATTACAGCTCGCCATTGCACCCTCTAGACTCCCCCTCCCCCCAATCAAACCTGGATCTATAAGAGATTGAGAGTGGAGAAAAGGGCAAAAATTAGAGAAAAAAACACCAGAAGATGAACAAGAAGAAGGAAAAAAGAGGATCAGGCACCTGAAAGGTATGTGCTCTTCAGTTGCTTGCTTCTGTCCCTTGTCTTCTATTGTCCTCTGTCTTCATCTTCATGTCAACACAGATGTCCACCATTCCTTCTTATTATGCAATGTAGGATCAGTAGGAATCAAAATTTCATATACTCATCACCAAAATTGCAAAGAAACTATATTTGCAATTTAGAGTATTACAATTTGCAATCAAATCCTACACAATTAGGCTTCTTATTCTAGTTATCTGTAGCTTACAAAAAATTCACAAATTTAGAAAAATTTGATAGCATCTCTTGTTGTTTTGCTTTGACATAGACAGTGATCTCCCATCCACTTAAGTACTATTATAGAAAAAAAAATGAACACATATTTGGGTGTGGACTATCACAAAACACAAGGGACTATTACAAAGCACTCATTGATGGCTTCATTGAGTCCCTCATCCAAGGGCATGCTTCCCATGTACAGATGGTTATGCTTGTTGGGTGACATTCTCATGACAAGATAGCAAAGACATCTCAAAAACGGTTTCACATAACGACATGTACAGGCAACACCAAGTCAAGGATCCAACAAGCTAACAAGCGCTTGAAGGCATCTATCCGCATGACGTCGCAGACACCAAGAAACCAACGCGTGCTGGTGTCGAGGTTGTCAATGTCTTGCAGAAGGAGTGCACACGCGTGACCTTGCAACCGAGCAGAGGTGTAGCGGTGCATCTCCTCACTAGAGCCATCCTCCTCCCGGTTGCTACATCGAGGGCCGGATGTACAAATGGTGTTGGTTTAGACACTTCAGGTCAAGATTCAGATGGAGCAAGAGTGTGCAGCCTAAAAACATCACTCACCTTAGATTCAGGTAGCGAGTGAGCTGGGCATAAACCTCATCATTGTCCGGCTCACCGCCCAACAAATTGGCATCAATCAAGCACACATATTGGTTGAAATGCGAGGTTCACAGCAAAGAGGTGGTTTAAGTACCTTCAATTCAACATTCATGACCTCACACAAGATCTTCCATGGGAGATTGTAAAGCTACATGTGTTTGCTCAGCCACCGGTTGGTCGATGCCTCCACCTGAAATCCACAAAAACAATTTAACTAACAAATTACTCCACGAAATCAACAGAACTCGGAGCCGAGAGCAGCTGATCAAAAGTGATAATGAAGGAATCAATAAATTCATCACTAAGTAATTAGCAAAGGCGAAGCCCGATTTAATGGCAACCACCGAAAGTGAAATTTCCTACTAAATAAACCGAAAAACACAGCATAAATCACAACATAAAAAGGAGAAGGCACATGGGAACTAATATTTTCCCAAATGAGAGTGTGGTTTTAGCAACCGAAACAACACGGCAATCTATGACAAGAACCAAATTCATCTTAGGAATTAGCATATCCGAGCTCTAGTGCAAAAGTAAAGCTTAGATCGCAAGAAAGCCAAAAGACCTCGCCAACTCATGGGGGGCAATCAAGAATTTACATCAGTACAACTAAATTTAGATGTGGAAGGTTAAATTCTAGGAGCCGACAAAGTAAACCCCACTTGATTCGCTGGCAGGCCAAGACAAGACAAACTACAAATGGAAATCGATGCACTCATCCTTTCACACATGCTGAGTTCAGAAATGAGCTGCGACCTTTTTCTGGTGAGTGAAAACACAAGTGACCGAACCCCATGGGATCACCTCATGGTTCCTAAAAAGAAGGACAGAGCACACAAGTTAGTCCAATTCAAACACACACATGCATGAGCAAACAATCTACTACACTTTTCATGGGGTGAGCTGGCTTTCTTGTATCAGTTCATAGTAATAATGTGTGAGCAAACAATCAAACATACGATGGAAGATATGTTTTTGCTAAGGTCTCATGTGGCATGAACTCTACGCCGAGGAGGCAAAAAGCCCTTGCCTCCTCCTACACCCACCGATAAACAACCATTCAAAGGAAGAGAAAGAGTGAGGAAGGAGAAATCAAACATACGATGGAAGATATGTTTTGCCAAGGTCTCATGTGGCATGAACTCTACGCCGAGGAGACACTCACCACTCTCGATCGATTGCCAGGCGACCATCTGCTGCGGTGACCAACAGCCCTTGCCTCCCTCCCCGCGCCCACCCGACAAAAACAACCATTGAGTCGGACATCACAGAGACGAACAAATACCCACTCTATCTAAATAAGAGGGTCATGACCTAGCACAAAGGACAAGATTCAAGATAAAGACAAGGACAAGGCCGGTGGGTAGGGGGACAATACAAGGCACAATACAAGGGACTATAAAGCACAATGAACAATACAATACAATAAAATAATAAGTACAAGACAAGGGACAATCCAAACACAATTCGCGGGTCCCTCGTGATCACTTAGTCTCGGCCTCGAGGCCTAACGCCCACTCGGCCTCGTTTAAAGTGTTACTTTCAAAAGGCGCCTTCAAATAAAAGGTTTATATAGGGAATCAAGCGACGCCATTTTGTACTTTGTTGTCTTGTATCACGGGGTCCCCGCTTGTTTTTATTACAAGGGACAATACGAGGACAAAACATCGGACATAAATAGGGTTACATAGTTAACAATTTTTCTTTTTTTTTTGCGGGTCCACATCCAAGGAGTTCATGAAATGGAAGAACCAGATTCTTTAATGTAGAATGGTCTTGGAAGTGATGATAATGTCATCTAACTTACTCAATTGTCCGAGCTAACAGCTACCACAGATTGTAACCGGGTTTGAAAATAATGAAACTAGTTTCCATTTAACAAATTTCATGTTATTGCCATTGAATGTTCAAAGAAATTAGTTAGGTCTTTGCTAATCAATGTAACTTTTATATGTAGACTGCTTTGGCAAGAGATTGAACTCGTTACTACAATTTTGATTCAAATATTGTCCTAGCACGAAAACAAGAGACAATAAACAATTTTTTTCTATGGAAAACAGATATTGCACAAGTCATATACTTTGTAATTGCAAAAAGATTTCGAATTTGCAATTTACTCCTAATAAAAAGTGCAATAAAGGCAAAACTATTAACCGATCCAAAACAGGACTTGCATGCATTTTCAGTCAAGTTTCAAAGTATCTTGTATAGTATGGCCTGCATTGCAACCTCAAAGAAGAATATAACCCCAACGTTGGACCGAAAGTAGACGTTCTCGGCATACTTAACTAAGCGAGTGTACACGGCAAATCAAACCTAAGTAGATCTACGTGCATTAACATAGTTTGATATTGGTAAAATAATAAGGAAAACCAAATAGTAGAAAAGTTATATATAAAGACCGGAGATTGCACATACTATACACCATAATTGCAATATTTGAGGTGTGTAATTTACTACTTATAAATGTGCAATCAGTAAAATGGTACTTGCACATAGAAGAATAGAATAAAATCATAGTTAAGTATAGTCTCGAGTAGAAATTCAACGAAGGATAACTCACACGCTATCAAGGTTTTGTAGTTGTCCAAGTTCCAAGTACTTATAATTCTACTCATGTAAGATATTTTTGTTTCACTATTTGAAATCTGTATTTTGAATGCAGGCAAACCGACATTTGACTAGACCAGATCAAGTAGAATTCATTAATGCTCATACAACACGAGTTACTTCGAAAGAGACTAATGGCACGAACCTGAAGCTAAAACTCTAGATAGAAACACATCGTAGAATAACGAAGAGTGCATGCATGTATCAAATTGTGCGCTAATTCCTTCAATATTTGCTAATCCGTAGAAATAATATTAGTCAAGTTTTGAGGCTTTGTTCTACAAGAGGGGTACAATAGAAAAGGAAAAACTAAAAACAATGGAGCGAAAACAAGGCGATCGAGTTTCATTACCTTGTTGGCGGTTGTGTTCTCTAGCAAACAGAGGAGATTAGACGCAAACGGTTCCTTGGTGTCGCTGTCCGAAATCGAGGACATTAGAGCTTAAGCCCGCACCTTTCTTTGTACCAATGACCATTTGGCTTGCAAACCTACAAGAGGATAAACACTAGGAATTCTCGGTGAAAAAAAATATACAATGAATATGATCTTCAAAAATTACAAAACAAGAATATAAAAATGCACATTTCATATATTGCAAATAGTACATGTTATTAATGCAATTATACTATATGTGCCTCTTTTTGTTCCTGCTCCTTGCCCGTGCAAGCATCCCAATGTGTGCGGCTGGATGGCGTTGCTGGCTATGGCTCTCGAGGCCAGGATGGCAACCAAACAATCCCTATATGTATATAAGTAAAGAATCCAACTCAACTAAAATATAAGCAAGTCATAAATCATAGACTCAAGGATAAATTTCACGAAAACAATAGAAGTTTGAATTTCACGAGAAAGCATGGACTCGAATACAATTCACAATAGCCGAGCTCACAAATGGGTACTGAATTTGAGAAAATGCAGAGAACAACAATGCTTTGGGCCAAGTCGAGTAGCAGACCATAGGAAGGGAAATTAAAGGTACAAAAGCATTGTCGCACCCCAATGTCAAACTACAACATGAAAAAGCATTTGGCGCAGGACCAGATCTACGGCTCCAAAGGAAACACCATTGACCTTTAAAAAATATTGCACACGTAAATAGTAACCCATTGGGACATGGATGGCATGGAGGGCTACAAGAGCCGAGAGTATCTTGCTTTGGAAGGAATGGTTGGATTGGAAATGTGGATTACCGACTTTGGTCCGCCATTCTTCTCACCGATGGTGGTGGAGATGATATGGCCCATAACAAGTATCTACCCCTTCCCATCCACGACCGCCATAGCAGATTGGTGCCTAGCCCCAAATATAGGCCACTAACTGACCACATCGCTACCGATGATGTGGATAGGCTGCAGAAAAATGCAAAACCTGGAGGCACTTAGATCGGCTAGCGAGAAAAAGACAAAGCAAATGAGGAAAACAGTTTCAATAACAAAGATATTGCATATGCTCAAAACTAAATCTTTAAGTTGTTTAGTTTACATATCCTCACAAATAGTTCTTTCCTATCACTAAAGTACAACTGGCACATGCCATAAGTGCTCCTGCACTAATGTCATTGACAGAAAACCACCTAATAAAACAAGATATAGGTGGAAAAATGGTGCAATATCAACCAAAGTATGTGGTGTTAAACCGGCGTAAAAAGAGAACACATCAGCCATATAATTTAACTTATAACAAAGATGTAAAATGTAACAATCTTATAACAATTTGACTTATAAACAGATGTTGCACTAACGGGAGACAATTTTGCTAGTGTCGTGGTACTAGTGGTCTAGGGAAAGAGGTGGCCAAGAATGAATATAACATCACACAAAGCCCAATAGCTTACCAGGTTCAGCAGCCTAAATCCTAGCTGTTGTTTATCTTCACCGGATTTTCTTAGTAGGTTGAAAAGCTCACTTGCCATGTATATTTGAATCACAACCACCATAGCCCGGATATATAGATGGCCCATATAAATAATAAAGACAAAACCTCCAATCATCCATTTGTAGAATATGTATGGATAAGCATTGACTTATACTTGTTCTGATCATTGACAAGCAACGGCTGTCCATTAGCTCTATTCCCATCCGTGGTAGGTTTGAAGAAAATGATCATGATTAATTACGAAAAAGAGCACCTGAAACAGGGAAGTTGCTCTAGTTTGAACCATGCTTCAGATGCATTAGCTGAAATCTAGAAAAAGAAGACAGTGCAATAAAGAGCAAAAGGAAGAGAAAATTACTAACATCGGTCGGATGTTTGCAACGCCTTACACCCCACATGAGAAGCGAAACTTCGCTAGAGCTACGTCCCCTTTGCATCACCGGTACTCCAAAGTCACTAAAAAGAAAACAAAAGGCAAACAAATCAATTAGACCAGATTTGATTATAAGATGAATACGAATAGTGTAGAAGTCAACACACATACGAGATAAATCAATGGGTTTAAATTTCTTGGAACATAATGATTGATCGATGCTCGCTAAAATCCAACGACACACCGATTGAGCAACTAGCAAGCAAAATTCCTTGTAACAATAAACAAAAAAGGTGCTTTGACTTAGTGTTATCTGTTAACTAAAATAGTTGAATAGAGAAAAAAAAACCCAATCACAAACCCAAGAGAACATGCTCGAGGAAGGACAAGGACAATTGGATGCTCTAAGTTAACTAAAATAGTGGCAAATTTTTAATAAGATTAGATATTTCCCAATATTAGCAACGACAATATACAACATTTTGATGACAAGCAAACCGAGGTAATACACTCACATCCTACCTGGCTAATATATGCATATTTTACTGAAAAGATATTTTACTAAAATTGAGGTAATATGCAACAAAACTTGAGATAAAGAAACATGTAGGTTAATTCAGGTTCAGGCACCAAATCTTCAAAATTTGTCAAGACCTGAACCTTGCAGCAGTAAATGAGCAACGAAAGCAGCGCACTTAAGTCTATGCATCAGAATCTCAATATGTTTGTCATTCTAGCATTTAGACCATGAACGAATCAAATCTTTACAATAAGGCATAGCTACAAGATTATACAATCCCAAAAACTGCAACAACTAGCTCTAGGACTAGGAGATCACCAAGAAAAATAGAGAAGATGCAGTCTAGACCCCGATTTAGAGGTTGGCACAGTCATGCCAGGCAAATACTCTCTCTGTCTCTTTTACGTAAAAGAAAACTTGATACAGAGATAAACAACATGTCAATACCTCCATATTATTCCAACGCTATACTTGACATGGTGTGTGGCAGTGTGCGTGAGTGAACCAAACATACTCTAGTCTAGCAGGCTAATACAACAATACCGGGAGCGGTACTCAAAAAGTTGGTTAAACATAAGATTGTTCGAAATGCAAAGAACCGAGGAAAACATCATACCTCCATAGAATGCAGCAAGAATCATCCCTTACAAATCACCACAGATCGTTCGTTCTCCCAGGATCACCAGGCAACACATGAGGGAGAGGAACAACACCGAAGAACTAACAATCAACAACAACGTGAGGAAGAGAACACCGCCTCGCAGGTACGGACCAAATCAATACGAAAAACAAGACAACATATTAGCTTGTTGGACCACCCTAGGATGATTTGCTCAGCAGTGAGGAAAAAAAGACGAACTCATAAATGATCATATGAAACACATACTAGTCGTGAAGTATTGAGAAAATATAGCAAGTGATCTCAATTCGAGAAAATATCATATCAATGTGGGTTTTTTTTTTTTTAAAAAAAAAAAAAGAGACATAACATAACAAGCTAGCTTCCACTCATGGCTGGTTCTGGCTGGTAGGTAGTGGTCACGTTCATGCATCACTAGCATCCACTCCATGGCATGTGCTAAGGGAAAGAAGGATGGACAGCATGACGCAGTGGGCAAATAGCGGCCTGAGAGCGGCCGAAATCAACTGTTGCGTGTAACACGAATTGACCAATAGAAGTTAGAAGATAGCAGATCAATTCTGAAACAATAGTCATCTTACATTGACATTTCATCAAACACCTAGACTACACGGTGGCGAAGATAGAGCAACAAGCACATCGTAGCAGCACAGACCGACATGCGAGAGGAATTTCTAGCGCTTGAACTCCGGATGCAGCGCGAATGGGCCGATGGCCCCATGGACAAGCGGTGTGTAGCGATGCGGCAACACTAGGTAGCGGCATGGGATTGGGTCATACGGAGGACAACCTCACCTGGACACAGCCGTGGTCCTGGACCTGCTAGTGACCTATGCGGCTGGCAGCAGTGCAGCACCAGGGAGTGGATGAATGTCATCGTCTTGCCCCTCCTAGTTTTGCTCTTCATGGCTATCCATCCCGTGGTTTGGCTATTCGGCCGGAGACGCCACTGCGCCGCCGGAGATGACGGAGGAGCAAGTACTAGTAACAGATTGGGGAGCAACTACAAAATGGTCATCATCTGTCTCATGTGAGAACAGGATCTGCAAGTACAAACGAAAGGGGAGGACAACCAAGTTAACTTACAGGATCCGACATGAGAGTAGACATGCAGGCGAACAAAGGCAACAAATCCGACGGCTTCGACAACGGGAAACACGGGGAGGATGTCCAAATGGGCGGATCCAGGGCGCGCGGGTAGCACGAGAACGCCAGAGGAATCGCCTTGGGCGCGCATGTTTGGAACCCTTGCCGATTCGCCGTCGATTCAAGCGCTATCGGCCTGCCGCCGCGATTCAAGCGCTGCTGCCACCGGACCGACCTCCGACGTTGCCGTATCTTCGACCGCCACCACCACGCCGAAGCTCAGCACTGGATTGAAGAAATCGCAGGGGAACAGGGGAGGAGAGCAACACGAGGAAGACGGGGAAATGACAGGACGAGGAAGACGGGGAAATGACAGGACGAGGAAGACGGGGAAATGAAGGTAGCGGGTGCGTTCAACAGTTCTGGACCCGATAAACAACATCGAACCCAACATCCGCACACAGATGCGGCGCGAGCGACCACGCATCCGCTCGCGTTATCATACAGCGTGCGACCTTAGCGTGTGGCAAGAGAAGCAACAGAGATTTCTTACAAAAAGACAGATAGGAAAAGTGAATTATAAAATATGATAAACCAGAAAAGATATGCATATAAAATAATAAAATCAAAAATATTTACACAAATCGTGAACATGCATCACATTTGTACTTTCATCCGACATTTCAACAAACTCGCAACACTAAGTTCATATTGCAAACACACCACGGCTTATAAAGTTTAAGTTACAAACATGGGGAGGGTCGACATCTAGATGTCCCCAAACACGTAGTTGTGCATGTTACACATTCTCCTACAGTTGCGTATTCTCTCCAACTTTTCGTCCGTCACAAGCTCGCTTGTGTCGTTGAAGAAGTTCCCATCTTAATACACAATGTCGCTCGGGACAACCCTACAAATGTCAGTAACTATTTTCTTCAAGGTAAGGTCCACCGGTCCGTCTCCCCATCTCTTTCTAGGTCTCTTCTTCAGCGTATGCCAGCTGCTATGGTACTCGTCACAAGCCCTGAGGTTCTCACAAACAAAATATCCACAAAGGAGTGTGCCCGAAGGTTGGTTCACACACTGCATGCACGATATATGTACCACAAAATTGTTAGACCTTCAGTTCGTTCAGGTGGTCTCTTTTTCGACTATCGGTTCTCCGATTGTAGCAGTTGGGATCGACCAAGTATTTAGTGTAAGCTCTGTGTGAAATCCAAGAGTGTCAACAACTATATACGTCAAACTTGATATGTACATTGAGCGTATTAAAGAATGCAAGTGCCGTGACTTACTTTTGCATAGACTGTTCGAAATGTCTATACGCTTCTTTGTTGATACCTTCCAAGGAGTCAAATATTATTGCAATTCCATCCTGAGGGTAGATTACCCAAGTAATCTTGTGGCCCAAAGATTCTTGATGTTAATAAACCGTTACGGCTGCACTATTATATTCAATTAGATATCAATTTCCGGTTTTGAAACATGAAAAGTATTGAAGAACCCAGTAGCCCTTTGACTTACTTGAATTGGAGGGCTGCAAGGAGACACCCGTTTCTCCGTATCTTCTTTATGCACTTATAGATGTAGTCTGTCGCCCTTTTAATGCCCGCACCGATCCTGTCGGCCCTGTAATGTACTCTTTGCTCCCTCGATAAGTCCACAAGATCGGGGTGGTTGTCTTTTAACCAATAGCTAGTAATTTTCCTCTGCACAATAATCGATGGACATAGATAAAAAATATTATCATTCTTCTCCCAGCTTACAAATGCTTCCTGCAAGCACAAGTCGTCACATCATTATAGGAGTGGTAATAGTGGTGGTGTACGAGGTAATGCATAAATGAACTTACAGGGCAAAGTACCTAAATGAGCAACTTAGTCACCTAAATCATGGTAAGAGAGGGGAAAAGCACCAAAATTTTGATCTAGATCTACTTTCTCTCTCCTACATTTGGATCTAGATATTAAAATCATCTAAATCATGCAAGAGAGAGAGAGAGAGAGAGGATTAGGGTAGGAGAGTAAGTATCAACCTCTTGCGGTGCCAAACTTCAACAAATCCAATGACAACCCCCCCCCCACACACACACACACACACACAAAAAGAAATGACCACTTTTAGGGTTTTGGAGCTGAAAACACTAAAAGTGGAGGAGCCACAGGGAAGAAGGGGTGGGGACTGTATTTATAGCAAAGAATAAACCTTGGCGGTTTTGTTAAACCAAACACCACGTTTAACTGATTAACTATGATGGTTTTTGGTAACGTGACCTCCATAGTTAATAGACATAAACCATGACGGTTATTTTACAAAAACCACCATGGTTAACCGAATAACCGTGGTGGTTATTTCCTTTGCCGACTGGCTTTACTAGCCTCAATAACTGTTGAAAGATTTATGTAGTAGTGTTGGTATAGTTTTAAGATTGTCTCTTAGGTTGTGCGAGTTCTTAAATTCAATTCTCGTGACGTCGCATATCTTTCATTTTTTTTTAGATTTAGATTTTTTTTTCCTAGAAGTTTTTTTTTTTTTGTGGTAGAGGATGAATTGAGATTTCCATTCCTATATAAGTTTTTATTCAGTTGTGCAGATTTGCTCTTTCCATACACATCTCGACCTACGGCTGCCAGCATCTTTACCTGTTGTGCCTCGATGGAGGAAGACATCCATCGAGAACTACAATGCTAACTGCCAGCAGCCTGGTACTATGTACAAGCCGAAGAAGCTTTGCGAAACTCTAGGCGAGTGGATGCGCAGTTTTGCTAGTTTCATCCACTGTTTCTTAGAAACGTGGATCTCTATCCCTGACATCTCCAACGACGAAACTATCTCATCCTTCACCAAGGGACTCCAGTACCACGTCTTCTTAAGAAGTTCTACTACAACCGGCTGGGGGCGATCAATGGGTTGCTTGACGCTGATGGGAATGAGTTTGAACGGTATCTCTGCAATGTAGTGGGGCACTCCTCTCACCCTGAGCTGCAAACCCGCCGCACTGATGACCGCCGTGATGACCGGCACCCTCAGGACTGCCATGATGATTGGCACAACAATGGATGCCATGACAATCGACGCAACGACAACCGCGACCATCGGTTTATACCCCCACCTGGCCCCGGCGTGCACATATCTTGCACGAGCACAAAGCCATGTTCGAGCACGTGATGCACAGATCCATCACGACCAACATTCGCAGCTTCCCTCACCCGTGTTCCTTAACCCCTGCTGGTTCCTTCCACCACCATGGTGCCCGTCCTCTCTAGCACTTTGGTGGCGCTCCTCTCGCCATGATAGTGGCACTCCTGTCCCCATGTCGGTGTTGTCTCCCACCAGTAACCTCCAATGTATGCAGATCCGGTGCCCATGGTGTCCCCCGCGCCGGGCTCTATCTCCCCATAGGTTGCAATTGTATGTTTCATAGGTATGTTACAATTGAATGATATGGAGCACTATGCTAGAAAATGCTATTAGAGACACATCTTAACAGCTATCAGGGATGTATAAAAGACGCCGACATTGATTATGTACATCAGTGATGCGTAAACATGTGTCACTGATTTGAAGTATCAGTGACGGGGATAGGCAAGACACGTCAGTAATTCAAGTTAATTATTAGTGACATGCATAGCCAAGACGTGTCATTGATGTAGTATTCCAGCCCTTGCCGAGGCGGCCACTAGACTTCAAGATCTATGAGGTCGACACCTACAATGGCACAGCCAAACCCCAAGCAGTGGCTCACCCTCTATGAGATCATTGTATGCACCGCCGGTGGGAACGAAGACGTGATGGTTGACTACCTCTCCATTGTCATCAATGTATCCACGGGCTAGTGGCTTCTGGGCCTTGTTTAGATGGCTAAAAATTGTAACCGAATGTCATATCATACACTGTAGCACGTTTCGTTTGTTAGTGGTAAATATCATCCTACCATGGAGTAACTAGGCTCAAAAGAATCGTCTCGCAATGTACATCTAAACTATGTAATTAGTTATTTTTTTATCTACATTTAATACTTTAAACATATGTCTTTTGGTGTATTTAATGTGATGTGATGGAGAGAAAGTGGGAAAATGGTTAGAAATTTTAGCCATCTAAACAAGGCCCTAATGTAGGGCTCCATCGACGCCTGGGCTGAGCTTAGGAGGACATTCATCGATAACTACAAGGCTAACCTGCCCGGTACTAAGTACAATCCGGAGAAGCTTTGCGAAACTCTAGGCGAGCCATTGCGCAGTTTTGCCGGTATAATCCTCCGATATCCGTGACATCATCGACATCGAAGCTACCTCAGCCTTCACCAAGGGACTTCGGTAGCACGGCACCCTCGTAAGAAGTTTTACCGCAAAGTGCTAGGGATGATCAGCGCAACAACGGATGCCATGACGATCGCGCAACGACAATCTCGATCGTCGGTTTAAACCCCCACATACATGGCCCCGATGTGGCGTAGATCCAGCATGAGCGCAAAGCCCTGTTCGAGCACATGGCACATAGATCCGTCACATCTAACCAAAGAAGCTTCCCCTCACCAATGTTCCTCGACCCCACGGTGGCTCCTTCCACCACCCCGGTGTCCCTCCTCTCCCACACTAGTGGCACTCTTCTCGCCACGCCCGCGGTACTCCCCCTACACCAGCGTTTTCCCCACCGGGGAGCCCCCAATGCATATATGCAAATCCGGCGCCCATGGTGTTCCCAGCGCCAAACTCCCTCTCCCCTAGGTTGCAATTGTATGTTTCATAGGTATGTTGCAATTGAATGATATTTTGCAAACATAGATATGTGGATGTTGCACATGCTGCATTTGTTTTAATTGTTTTAGAGTCATGTTGCAAGAGTATGTTTCAATTTTTTGGATGTTGCAATTGTGTTTATCTTGTTTCATAAGTCCTACACATATGTTGCATGAGTTTTATTCGAAGTTCGTGTATAGATAGAATGGTATTCAGTTGTGTTTTAGGTGTTTCATAAGCATGCTTCAAGTGCTTCAACTGTCACATATGTTGAAATTGGTGTATTTGGATGTCTCAAAAGTAGATTAGGTGTTGTATGTTGCTTCTCGCATTTTGTGCTACCTTGCCTTGATGTTTTTCCTCCTGGCTACATTTGGGCATCTGCCGCTCCTCCCCACACTTCTTGATGTTGATGATGCTAGGGGGTGGTGTGTGCCCCATCTGGGTGTGGCTAGTGGGATGGGTGACTGGACTGGTCCCCCTGTGCATGCATGCGCGGGAAGGGAGCTGGATTCCCATGTACAACCTGGAGAATGTCTATGACATGACTTAGAGCATTTCCAGTGGGCCCCCTATTTGGGCACCTACCCTAAGTTATAGGGAGTCTGAACAAAAATCAACCCCACCGGAGCCCCTAAATGGGGTCCCTTTTTCATGCCACCTTAATTATAATCTGAAGCCTAAAGATTTGCAGCCCCCTATCTAGTGGGTTTCACTCACTTTTCCCCTTCCCCTTCCCTTTCCCATCGCGTGGAGGCCGGAACACACGCGCCGCCCGGGCCGGCGGCTGCCTTGTCATCCGGGTCGCCCGCCGCCGCCCCCCACATTGGTGCCTGCACCCAATATGGAGGTCGCGGCCATCGGCCGCCCGCTGCCTGGGAGAAGAAGAAGTAACAACAGGTGGATGGGGGTCCTAGCAAATCGAAGCCCCTAGATCTCTAGTGAAGCCCACGCCTGCCACGCCACAGAGTCCCAACACTCGTGTTCTACCATGTCAAGCCCCGACCGGACGAAGAAGCAGCAGCAGGCAGACGGGGGTGGTGTCGTCCGGGTGGCCAAGAAGGCGAGGTCGTGGAGCTTTGGGCACGTCGGCCTCCAGTTGACGTGTACCTTGCCAGTGTCTCGCCAAACGTGCTGCAGCGCTGGTGTCATCTCCATGGAGCCCTAGAGCCCCGATGCTGCGCACAGATCCCGACTATTGCCGGCAAATCGGAGGCATAGGTCGGCGAGGCCCGCAACGTGGTCGCAGCTGCTGGTGCACCCGGAGGTGCGGAAGGCGGCGTCGCCCCGCGACCAACCGTGTAGTCCGCCCGCGCGACGCCCTCGAACTGGTGGCGCGCCCCGACATCCTGCCGTCCGCCCGCGCGACGTACTGGTCCGCGCCGGCGGGGACCTCCACCTGTCCTGCACCCTCCTGGCCCTACTGCCGGCGGCCGGCGCTGTTCCTGTCCCACCCCGCATGTTTGGGGGCTTAATTTGACAAGGTCCACTGGAGTTGAGGGTGAATTTAGGTCCTCAAATTTTACAAGATGACTCCTAAATTAGAAATTGATGCTCAGTTTTGAGGGGGCTGGCTGGAGATGCTCTTAAGGAACCAAATTTCCAATCATCTAAATAACAAACTGGTTACAAAAACCTTAAATTATTCCACTGAAACATGCATAATTTTTGAGGTATGCATTTTACATGGGTCCTCATCCCCAAACCACTTATATATATCCAAAGAGGCCTAATAATAAAACATCGATCGACCAACTAGCTTTACTGAAACCTTGCAACAGGCAGTTACAATTAGACTAATTGAAAAAAGAAAAACAATCATGGTCCCAGAAATTTTAACTGATTCAGAGTTGCACAGGTCAGTGGCGGTCTATCATGGCGAGCAGCTCTTGGAGAACGGATGGGCAACTGCTTCTCAAATGCTCAAAGCCGCCAGCCGCCATGGCAGCCTTCAAGTTACCACCAGACATGAGAAATCGGAAGCATGCCTTCTTAAGCCCATGACAATTATACTCTTCAGCAAGTGCCAATGTCGCCGCCACACTACTTGTGTCAACACGGCGGCAAAGCATGTGTCTCGCAAAATCAGCTTGAGCCTGTCCAGACTATATCTGTTTGCCGCAGCGATCAATTGCCGCACCATGTCCATCATCATGTCACCCTCGTCCATCTCAGGCAGCGAGTCGGTGTAGATGTAGTGGAGCAAGGCCTTGACCACTACTGCTTCCATGCCACAGATGTGTATGCCACAGCTTGTTGTCGTTGCTTCTGTTTTCGTCTCCATCATCACACCAGCTTCAGACATAATCTCCTCCAGAAGGACCGGTGACCGGACGTTTAGTATGTGTCTGTGCACGGCGAACGTCTTCCGCCGGAGACCTCGAAAGTGAGGTCGGCGCCGACACCGCTGGAGAGGAGGTGGCCGAGCTGCTGGCCAATGTCGGGCGGCGGCACGGGGACCTGGTGCGATGGCACGACGCGGTCCTCGCACCGGGGCGCCATGTAGACGGTGACGTCGCACCTGATCTTCAGGCAGTCGCCGGGCAGGTAGGTCGCCGCCCGTGACTCGAGGAACTTGGTCGTGATGAGTGGGTGGCGATCCCCATCTTTTTGCTGAACTTGCAGACATCGCCGACGGACTCGGTGTATGACGGCTGCCCGTTCTGGTCGAGTAAGCTGAAGCTCCACGATACCGAGAGCTCCTCCCCAGCGGGGCAGTGCGTGCAGCAAAGTTTTGGAAGCATGAGTATCCCCCCCCCGGAAGATTGCCTGCTCGGCAGCTGTTGCGGATGAGGTCGATGCACCAGGTATGGCCGCCGACGGTGAAGGTGGAGGACCTGAACCTCATCGACTTACTCCGCGAGAAGCCGTCGATGGTGAGCGTGTGCGACCCCGCCGCCGTCTTGGCGACGATGGACGACGCGCTCAGCTCCGGTGGTTTTGCCTCCAGTTGCAGCAGCAATGCCGCTGCTTCCGACGGCAGACGCGGAGGAGATCGGCATAACGACGGCAAGAGCTTAGGTTCGATGGCAACGTGCGTGCGTGCGACCAAATATGAATTTTGTGCCGACACGGACGCTGGTATATGTCATCGTGCCGATATCCAAGTCCAACTCGATAACGCAAAAACTAATCGGGTCCGAGTTCACCTCAAGACGTAAAGTAGCTCCCCACAACAAAAGCTGTGAAACCTCTTCTTTTGTTGTAGATTAGATCACCAGAAAACTTGCTGCACCACCTCTCGCCTTCGCCGTACGTCATGCTTGGACGCCTGTTCTCCGCTCTTCGCCTGCCGGCGACCACTTCTGCCCCTGCCGGCGAGCTGAGCGCGTCAACTCGTCGTCGCCCCGTCCGAGTACGGGTGGCACGTGCTCACCATCGACGGATACTCCAACGCCAAGGCAGTCGTCGGCACCGGAGAGTTCATCACGACCCGCCCGTTCACCGTCGGAGGTCACCGCTGGTACATGAAGTACTTCCCTAACGGCGAAGAGCCGGACAATGCCGAGTACATCACAGTCTACCTGATGCGCGAGGAAGACGCCACCGGCGAGGACGTGTTGGCACGGTTCAGGATCAGCCTGCTCGACTACGACTACCAGAACGCGGAGTCCGTCCCGTGGCATGATTTCCAAAAAAGCAAGGTACACATGTGGAAGGCCGACGGCTCATCCGCATGGGCAAGTCGTGTGTACCACAGGAGCAGCCTGCTCGAAGTCTCATCCTACCTCAGAGACGACTGCATCAGGTTCAGGTGCGACATCATCATCGTCTCCATGGAGATCGTCAGCATCAGCACCACTGCAGAGCGAGATGACGGCGGCGTCGACGTGCCGCCGCCAGACGTGGGCCTGGACATTCTCCAGCTCCTTTGGGACGGCGAGGGGGTCGGACGTGTCGTTCGAGGTCGCCGGCGAGACGTTCCGCGCGCATAGGTACATCCTCGCTGCCCGGTCGCCGGTGTTCATGGCGGAGCTCTACGGCCCAATGAAGGAGACGACTGAAACTTGCGTACGGATTGACGACATGGAGGCAAGAGTGTTCAGACTCTTGCTGGACTTCATCTACACGGACTGGGTGCCTGAGATGGACGAGGGTGTTATCGTAGTCATGTCGCAGCATTTACTCGTTGCTGCAGATAGATATGGCCTCGAGAGGTTGAAGTTAATCTGCGAGCACAACCTTTGCTGCCGTATCAACGTCAGTACTGTGGCAACTACGTTAGCATTGGCTGAGCAGCATGGTTGCCAGGGCCTTAAGAAAGCATGCGTCCAATTTCTCAAGTTAGGTAGCAATTTGAAGGCTGCAATGGCGACTGATGGTTTTGAGCATTTGACAAGCTGTTATCCTAACGTTCTTGAGGAGCTGCTGGCTATTGTTGCTCCGTGATCTCGTCAGCTGCTATATAGAGAAGTTCTTGTACTCCAACCGAATTTTTGGGAAAGTGGTTATCATACATCTTACTATTACTAATTGGAGGCTCCAACGGAGACTCCACGTTAACTCACCAGGCGCTAAGAAAAATGATTAATGCTAGAAATTCTCACAAAAATTAGAAATATCTAGCCATCCATTTGATGGACTCCAATTACCACTAATATTAATAGCCGTTAGATCTATATTGTGTTTTCTAGAAAATTATTCACCTTGCCATTACAGAAATAGTCTAAAGTAACCCCTAAACTTATATTTTAATTACTCACTTTTGCCATTATAAAATATAATGCTATTAATTAATTAAATTAAATACTCACCAACGTTGTTAATAAAACTAGGGAATTCCCGCGTTGCTGCGGGTATTGAGTATAATTTTAGAATAAACTTAATTAGAATTTGAAGAGTTTCATCTTGGTACTGCCAAATGTATTATATATTTCTTCAAAATGATTGATCTCTACCTGGGCTATATATGCCATCGTAGAGAAATATAAAAAAATGACAAATAAGAAAGCAAATGGTTTATATTTGTGTAGGACCTTTGAATAGAACCTGGTCCTATAAAATATAGGACCGGTTTTCACCGTTCACTTCTTTCAATGCACTGCTGCACTTTAACATCAAACATCACTTCACTTCATAAACATGGGAATGATGCTATACATTGTGGATGTCTTAATGCTTTGCACATAAGAATCTGACAATTTGTCACTCATCTCGGCGTTGCCATCAGTGTTCAATGAGGAGAGTGATGGTGGCCCTGTAGTTGACGCTGGCCTCCTCGTCCCGCAGTCTGAACTTGAAGAAGCGCGCAGAGCAGCACGACCGCCAGCACCTTCATCTGCCTGTACGCGAATTCCTTTCCCAGGCATATCCTCGGACCGTCCTGTACTACGTAGTTTGGCGAGGGGCAACGCTCATCAGCAGCTGAGGCCATGTCATGTCATTATAAACAAACAATTGCAGCACGTGTGGTGAGTAGTGACCACCTACCTGAAAGCCATGAACTTTAAAGGGCTCTCCTGCTGAAACTCTCTGTTGTCGTCGAGCCAACGCTCGGGCCGGAAGACCTCGGCCTCGCTGCCCCATGGCATACGGGACGTAGAACACAACGTCTCCCTTGCCGACGCTGAAGCCACCCAATAGGACATCGACCGAGAAGCACTCCCTGTTGTTCTGATGAAACATGAAATGAATTGAATCGATGGATGATCAGACACAACTAAACAACGTTAATATATCTGCGCTCCATCCATCCGATCCTCTCTCAATTCCTCACCAAGGGAAGCGCAGGGTAGAGCTTAAGCGTTTCCGTCAAGGCAGTGTGCAGGTAGTGCATCTTGCCCAGTGCCTCGTCGGTGAGACACCGAGCGAATCATCCACGGACGACGCGTTCTCGCCGGCGGCCTCCCAACGTCGTAGAAGGCCTTCTCCTGGACTCACGGGTGCTTGCACGCCATGTAAAAGAACCAGGCGAGCGCCTCCATGCTTGTGTCCTTGCCGGGGATCACGATGCTCAGCAGTCAGCACAACCATCTTTGGCATAATCACATCTGATGCCCAAGGTCTATAGGTTGGAGCTGCTTCCAGCAAATGCTTTAGGATCTGGTTGTGGCAGTGCCGGACGGACGGCCGGGTGGGCAGTTGGATCCACTGCCGAGGAGGGCTGAAGCACACCAACTATTTAAATGTGAAGGCAATAACGATGGTTCAGTTCAAGTATATTAATTGTTGTTGTTACAGATGAATCGATGCGGCAAGCAAAAATAATGATTGTGCGGCTGTACCTATTCTTTTGTGTGCAAATCATTCAATCAAACGTGTGACGCGTTGAGCTGAGGGAGGCTAACAGGTGCTAGGATGGCAGGGAAGCCAAGAGATGCATTAACAATTCCAAAAACTGTTGTGTCCCATCGACTGTGTAAGCCGGAAACTGCCACATAATGGGATGGAAGTGAATGTGTGGGCTAGGAGTGGAGTGGGGCCGCTGATGTGTCACCTCTGCATGTCGAGAGAACTCCTCTAGTGGCCTCCTTCTATATAGGGGTTATAGATATCTAATATAACTGGTGCGGTACTAGCGATCACGTTAACAATTCGTTAATATATAATATTATCAACAACTCCGCCGTGCATTTAAGTGAATATATATATTGAGAATATCCCTTGAAACCAACCAATATCCCTTCAAGCCAATCGATCAACATTTAATATATTTTTTTTGACAACAACTTTTTACGGCAATTTAATTAATATATATATATCCGAGAATATCCATCAAAACCAATCTATCAATTCCCACGGGATGCACGTTTGCCGTTGTTTGCCATTTTGTCAACAACGCTCAAATAGAAAGCCATCTAGCCCATCTACTCACGTTCGTCTCTCTTCATCTTCGAATAACTAAAGGTACACAACTGCATACTAGCCTTAAATTTTATATTTTTGTGAACACACCACAATCAAGCATCTAGCTGATCTATTCCTTTATTTTTTTTTTTTCCATTCTTTATATATTTGTCAACCACAACGCAATCATCTTCCAATAATTAAAGGTACACAGTTGCAGACTGCCCTTAAATTTTAGTCAACACAATCAGGAAAGCATTTGTTTGTTGAATCCTTTTTTGATCTAATCTCTATCTCCTACTACATACACTAAAAATATTTATTACGCAATAGTCTTCCAAAAATTACATACACAGCTGCAGACTGCCCTGAAATTTTACTCAACACAATCAGGATAGCATTTGTTTGTTGAATCCTTTTTGATCTAATCTCTATCTCCTACTACGTACACTAAAACTATTTATTAATGGCCTTATTATTTTCTTTGAGTTACAAGTTGCAATGATCACCAAAACGTTAAGTGAGATTAGACCTGGGAAGGAGTTGTGGAAAATCAAAGCCCGTGTCACTAGAATGTGGGATGTAATCTTGCTCATTAGTGGTGAGCATTGATATGATCCTTATCGACCATCAGGTACAATATTTTTCATTATTTCTAATGACCTTAGATTTCTTCCGGTTTAGGGTTTAGGGTTATTAATAAGACATGTATATTGGGGACCAAAATGCATGGAGTTATTAATAAGACATGTATGGAAAAATTTAAGCCGTTGATCAAAGAAGGAAAAGTTTACATTATTGCAAATGTTAGAGTTACAACAGCTGCACAGAAATATTGGCCAGTGGAGAAAGATAAGGTGCTCAACTTCTTGCCCACAACTAATTTAAAAGAGGATCAAAGATACCGAAGACATTCTAAAGTATATTTTTCACATCTTCAGTATAGACATGTTTTCTGATAGAGTAAATATGGACATGTACCTCTCAAGTAAGCTACTCTACTAGCATTGCTTTTTTTTATTATATTCCTGGGATTTGATCAATATTTCATAAGAACTCATTTAAATGTATCATATAGATATCATAGGAGTTGCATCACACATTGGACCCGTAGAAGAAACTAGCTAGGACATACTTCGGAGTGACCAAAATCCGTAACATTGTACTCCTGGTCAAGTAGGACATAGGAGTTTACATGTTTACATGCATGATATTGTTATTACTATTTTTCCTAATGTTTCCACACACATTAAATTATATTGGTTTTGACTTTCTTATTTGCAGTGGATAAGAAATCAAGGTTCGTTTTTGGGGGGCCAAAGTTGAGCAAATAGATGAGAGGGCAAAATCCCATGTCATCGCAATAACACCTATGACTGTGAAAAAATTTGGCAGTAAGTATTCATTTAACGCCATTAATTCATTCATATTTTTTTCAACTCAGCAAGCCTCCAAAAAAAATGAAATAAATTGTTATTTGCAGAATATTCTTTGTTATCAACCAATGCAACACAAGTCTCTGTAGATTTACCGATTCATAAAGCTATGGATGCATGTACTCCCTCCATCCCAAATTATAAGTCGTTTGACTTTTTTGATAACAAGTTTGACCGCTTGTCTTATTCAAAAATTTGTGTAAAATATCACTTTTTTTGCCGTAGCTTTCTTTATTAATATAAGTTCTTAAAGAATGACTTGAATTTGACAATATTTGCGCAAATTTTTGAATAAGACGAATGGTCAAACTTGGAGCTAAAAAGTCAAACGACTTATAATTTGGGATGGAGGGAGTAATAGGTAAACCAAATTAAATAACACTTTTATTTATATTTGTAGCTTACACTCTAACATGGTCAATTTCTTTGAATGAAAAGAGCTTATCATCGAGTGGAATTACAATCAATGAGATCCATGTTGATGACCATTTAAAAGGAACATTGGAGGACCAAATGCAATACAAAGTATCAATTGTAGAAGAAGGCATAAAGGCTGGAGAAAGATTGGCTAAAAAGGTATACTCAATTACAACACATTGTCTATTCATATTTACGTTGTGTGGAACGCAATATTGTCTATTTATAGTTTCAGGACCTGCCAATCGACGATGGAGAAGTGGTTGCTACCATGTCTGATGTATGAAAAGAAATCTATTTTCTATTTTATATTAAGTATTTTATCTTTAATATAATTGTTGATATTGTTTGAAGGAAAAGGAACATGTTAGCAAAAAGAAACAAGGAAACATGACCACATCCAGCAAAAACAAAAAACAAAAGGAGAAAAAGAAAGTCAATCAAAAGGTCAAACGAAGAGGTACTCCTTTAAAACCATCATTTTAAGGTTTTTTTTTTTTTTTTGCGCATATCAACATTAACAGATGATCTAGAAAATAATTTATAAGTTGTTATCATTTTAGGAGATCTCAGGAAGAAGGAAAAGCATAAAAAAGACAAGATCGCTAGAGGCAAATGGAAGAGCCAAAAAGAACCGAAGAAAAAGCTTGCAGCTACACAGGTAATTTCAAAAGAAAATATTTGTTAAGTAATCTTTTTAAACTAAATACTAAACATGAATTTATATTTCTAGAAAAAAAGGAAATAAATGATAGTGAACTAAGAGGTGATAGTGAAGAAGATTTTATGACCATCATATAGGGAAAAAGGACAAGAAGAAATGTAATTGCAATAATTGACTTGGATGAAGAGTCAGTGCAGGAAGAGGCGATGAATGCAACAAAAAAGATTTGTAAAATAGAAGATTCAGATGAAGAAATGTGTGCCACTAACATTTCGTGGAAGATGATCATGAGGAGGTATTGATATACCCATTTAAATCCATATTTCTAATCGTAGTTATATTGCATATCTAATAATTTATTTAAATATTAATAAAGGTTGATGAAAACAAGTTTCATGGAGAATGTACGAAACAGAACACTCCAAAAAAAAGAGGAGGTTGAATTGTTCTAGAAATAAACAACAAACCAATGATCCGGACGAAGAAGTATATGGAACAGACATTCAAAGGGAAAATAATCATGAAGAGGTATTCATATAATGCTTTATATCTAGATTTCAAATCATATATCAATAGTAGTTTTGTCATATTATAATTATAATTTAATATAAATTTCTGAAGGACCTAAGATGCAGAAATGAAGAAGAATTTGATGAAGACAAGTTTTTTGAGAATGACACAGTACAACGCAGACGCTCACAACACGCACGCACACTCACCCCTATGAACACACGTACGCAAACCCTACCCCTATGAGCACCTTCGAAGGACTGAGCACCCGGCAGATCTGGAGATTCTCGAAGTCACCATTGGTGCCTCGTCGTCGACGGGAATGTCGCTTACCACTTAATGCATAACGCCGGAAAATCCTGGAAAAATCCCAGGAAAAGGTGCGAGCACCGAGGATTTGAACCCCGGTGGGTAGCGTCCCATTGGACCGTCCCTACCATTGGACTACAAGCCAATTCGCGATGAAGACAAGTTTGATGGAGAAAGCAAGACACGGAAGACACCAAGAAAAATAGAAAGAAGGCAGAATTTCGCCTCTACGACCTTCCACTAAGACCTTATATTTTTTTTAATACACATGACACGGTCTCTAGGGCCTTCAACTGGACCAAAAAGTAAGCTAAACAAATTAAAGAAAATGGCCCTATTGGAAATGGCCCATTAGAATAACCATATAATATATCTTGGTTTAGAAACAACAACTACCATTAAAAACTACCGCACGCAATAAAAAAAATAAAGCTAAATTATCCACAAATGGTATTAAAAATAAAAAAATGCTAAACACAGGCCTCAGTTTAAAGACAGTCCACCACGTCCATATAATGAACATGGAAACGAAAAAAAAATTTTGCAATGTGAAGAAAGTTTCGGCTCCGACATGTTAAAAATGCCAAGTGATCTTAATATGAAGAGAAAAAAAAACATGGTTTTCAATTGCTTAAGTATAAAAAAAAAAAGCTGAAACTTAAGAATCTAACCTGTGCGGGAGCACGGGTTGATGGACTAGTTTATCTAAAGTCAATTCTTTCTATTTTTGTCCGGTAATTTTTCGAAGACAAAGAGGCTGCTGTGGTGCGAAGTATTTAGAGAGCTATATTTTTATTTAAAAGATGCTCTAAATATTGGTTTTTAGAGATTTGTTTTACCTAGTCTCTTCGAGGTGCTCTAACATCATGAGGTTTATGCTCTAGATCAGCTACTATCACAGATATTTTTGAAATATATAACTCACATGTTTTAAACGAAATATATTTTTAAGAATTGATGGTCTACTAGAAATGTTTGCATTAGAACGAAAGCCAGAATGCCAATCTTTTGTGACTAAGAGCATCTCCATGAGTACTTCACGTTTTTCTTCCGAAAAGGATGGTGTTTTCCGACTCCCAAAAATTACTATAGGAGCAACAAATAAGGCTCTCTCTATCGAAGATCAAGAGTTCCCAATAATTAACTTTTAAAGATACATACCAAAATCACATCACAATCATTTGTAAATACAATCAACTTCTTCATTAGAAACAAGAACAAGCACAAAAATGTGCGATGATGAGCACACTAGAAGCAGCTTCTCCAGCGGCGCGGCAAGTAGAGTGCGGCCATGATGCGACCAAGGTAGGAGTCGCTGTGGCAATTAGTCCAACGAGGTCGAGCTGGAAAATGGCTGCCTCCGGCGTGGCCCAGATGCGGAGACCACCATGATTCATGTTGCTCATTGTAACTGGTATGTTAGGGATTCACAGGCAGGTTACTGAGAGCATCATGATTTATGTGGCGGTTTTACTCTCATAGTTGCATACATTCTTATTTCCTAGCAAGAACATCTAAAATAGAATCCCAATTTTGTCACTCGGAATTCTTAGGCCCTATTTGGAACAAATTCTTATCGACTCCTGAATAAGTTTTTTTTATCTTCGGTCAAACGTCTCCAGGTAGCTCAAATACATGGAAGAAGCCACGGAATTCCAGCTCAGACAAGGGGGAGAGAGAAGAGGAGATGAAATTTATATCTTCTTCCGGCTCCATTTGGTGCTAACGGCCCCCATCATAGCCATGGGCTCCTTTGCCCCTACACAGGTCACAAACATCAGGCGAGGTAGACGCAGAGAAGGACGATGCAGTGTCATCATGGGGTTACATGGTCGAGCCACCATGCTACGGTGGCACGGAGGTGGTGAAGCGCTCAGTCGACAATGGCCGGTCACGACCGTGAAGGAGGTGGTGGAGTGCTCAGGTAGAGCCGTCTCGGCGAAGGATTTTTTTAAAAAAGAAAATCTTTGCCGAGCACACTCCTGACAGGTGCTCGGCGAAGATGGATGTAACTGCCGTGAGTTACAACGGCCGTAACCTATCACTTTTCTTCTCCGCCGGCAGCTAGCAGTTCTCAGCGACGCCTTCGCCGAGAGGTGGCCGTCTGGCGGCGTCGGCATAGCACCTATGCCATAAAAAATTTCCTGTCACTCTGTGCCGAGAACTGTTCTCGGCGAAGGCGTCACCGATGACTAACCTTCCTTTGCCGAGCACTGCCAGTTCTCGGCAAAGACACGCATTTCACGTAGTGCACTACAGGAATCGGGTCTGCTTTGCCGAGCCGCGGCGCACTAGGCAAAGGCTTCTATGCACTCGGCGAAGCCTTTGCCGAGTGCCAAACTCGGCGAAGCGCACTCGGCAAAGAATGACTCAGCAAACCATTCTTTGCCGAGTGCCAAATGTCGGGCACTTGGCAAAGGCGTCGCCGAGTGCCATGTCGATTAACTCGGCAATGGAAACGCCGTCCGTTAGAAATGGGCGCCCTTTGCCGAAAGTGCCAAACGTCGGCACTCGGCAAAGATTTGAATTAAAACCCTTTGCCGAGTGCCATGTCGATTACTCGGCAAATTATTAATTTTAAAAAAAATAAAGAAATTTGCCGAGTGCCGGATTAGAAAACACTCGGCAAAGTTATGGAAGATTTGCCGAAAGTGCCACCTCTCTCGCACTCGGCAAAAATCCGCCATTCCAAATGCAGGTGCCTAGCTTTTGCTTAGAGTGCCGGCCTTTCGGCAAAGGCTGGAGTTTTATTTTTTTGCTGTTTCGCGTTTGTTGTTCTTGCAAATCAACGTATACATATACCATAAGCATTCATATATACACATAAACCACATATATCACCAATTCACATATATAATCCACATATATCACAAATTCACATATATAATCCACATATATCACAAATTCACACATATAGTCCAACATCCAAAACGAAATCCAACATGTCCAAAGAACCAAACGAAATCTAACATGTCCAACATCGAAACGAGATCCATCACGAAAGCAACATATCCAACATCTAAAAGAAATCCATCACAATTACAACAGTCGAACCTAATCACCACCAACTCAACTTCACCGCCCCGACCCGTGGCCTCCCCGGTGCGAAAGAGTGTGAGGGGCCCCTCACCTGCCCCCGGATACCACCCATGCTGCGGCGCCGATTGGTACGTCCCATCCGTGGTGTGTAGGAGGAGGGACGGTGGAAGCCCGTGAGTGTGGCCGCCGCGTCTCGAGGAGGAACGCCACCGGCCACGTGTACCGTGGAGTCGGGCCGACGGATGGGGTGGATGGGGTGGAGAAGGGCCACCGGAGGAGTCGGGTTCGAACCCGCCGCGACCGTGGCTGCACAAAGGAGAGGCGATCTCATTAGTACCCGCAGGTGAGCCGCACAAGCCAAATAAATAAACAACAACATATACTCACCGGAGTCCCTGGGCAGAGGAGGAACGGGAAACGGGGTGGAGCGAACAGCGAGCTAGGCAACGGAGGCGGAGGTCACACCCGGATTTGGAGGCCCCGGAAGTAGCCTCGCCACGCCCCGCAGCCGACGCTACCAGTATTGCCGGTATGCCTCCAACTCCCCGCCGATGGGCCTCTCGCTCGGGCCGCCGCCTCGCCTCAAACTCTGCCGCCGGGCCACCTACCTGGCCTCCAACTCTACCATCCGGGGCCGCAACATTACACCCGTAACGTTGAAACAATGCATAGGCAGCGGACATGTGTAAAACCAAAGAACGACGAATGAAACTGTAATTACCCGAAACTCCCGCATCATCTGGCGTGGAGCTCACGCCGAGGTGCTATGGGGATGTCGGAGGAGGTCGTGCTCCTTGAGCGAATCTCGCCGGCCGTGGAACGAGGGACGGGTTGATCGTCTTTGCTGGCCATCCAAGACCGGGCCGTCTTTGCTTCCCTCCTCCCAACCTCATCACCAAGTCCGCGGTCTCTAGGCGCGCGTGGTCGGATCGGTCGCCCCCATAGCGCCGCTTTGCCGCCTCGGCATCGGGTAAGCTTGGGGTAGACGCTGGCGTTGGTGTACGCCTCGGGCCCCTTCGCGGGTCGTAGACGCGTTGTCCTTGTCGGCCGCTCCGCCGCTGTGAGTCAAGGCGAACCCCGCGTACTCACGCTGATGTGCCGGGCCTTCATGCGGCGGACTGCGAGGAGAACACGTAGATGGTTAGAAGTGAAGAGATTTGAGCGCTTGAATAAAAAAATCAACGTAATCGTACCCATCTATCCATATACACTGGGAGGGGCACGCTCCCTTGGTGGTGTGGCTTCCCTTGCATCTCCAAGCGACATCTCCGACGAAGTCTCTTGGTCTCATACGTTTCGTCCAAGAGCCACTTGTCCACAATGGACTCCCCGGCCCCTTGTACTTGCTTTGCCACTCCCAGGACACATCTGCATGACATAGCGGAGGATGAATGGAAGCCCGCTTATTTTTCATTGAAGGAATCGGGAATAAATGCGTTCTACGAACCTGGATGTACTGGTCCCTGGTGAGGTCGGTCTCCCTCTGGAGCATCATCTCCCTTGCTTCATTCTTCCTCACCACCTTGCCAAGCACGTTAGCGTTGAAGGAGATGATGCACTGGACACGTGCCTCATAGTACAGGTCCTTGAGTCGGTCTCGGCATACCTTGTCCTGCACTCTAGCGGCCACCGCCTCTTGCCCCGCCTCGCACGTGAAGTAGTTCTGCATACGCACAACATGTATCATTCTATTATTTAAAAACATAGTATTTAAACAACGTGAAGTAATCCCGCATACGAGACTCACCCAGAAGTCCGTCTTGATCTTCCTGGCAAGGGCGCCCTCCTCCACACACACGAAGTGCTCCCACGTATAGGGCGGCTCCCTCACGTCCCCGACGGTCACCGGGCCGCGGTAGTTCTCTTTAATCGAGGCTCGGATGCCATTGATATGGCGTGAACTGCCCCTCCGCTTACAATCTTCCGATTCTTCGCATGAGCCATTAAGACGAATTGTTAGTCTCAAGTTCGATTTTCAACATGTCATATGAACAAGTAGTGAAAATATCAATGGCTACTTACTTGTCACCGTGGGGTCGAATCACCGGGCGGCGGGCAAAGGGATCGCCCCCCGTGGGAGGGTCGAGGCCCCGCCGGTAGACCTTGCTTAAACTCGAGGAAGACGTCTCGACGGGTGTCTCTTCGCACCGGAGTTCGAGTCCGAAGAGGTGTGGCCCAACGACGGCCCGGCCCGACGACGCCCCGGCCGGCTCGGCGAAGACACAAACTCAAGCCTCCTCGTGGGCCGGGCGGCGTCGGCCGCGCCTCGGCGCCTCCACCGCGTCGGTGCTGCTCGTCGGCCTCCTCCTCCTCGGCGTGGGGGGAGAGGGTGGGGGGCCTCGCGTGAGGGGACGGACCCCACATCGACGTTGCCGCCTTCCGCCCGCATTTTGTCGAGTCCTCAAAAGACAAAGAGTAAACCAATTAGTATTGCAAAATGAACGAAACATAATTGAAAGGTAACAATAATAACAAAATAGTATTACATGATTTAGAAATTATCTCCCTGAATGCCTAAAGGTGGCATGTAGTCATCGCTATCACTATCACTATTGTAATCATCAATGTCACCATCCTCATCATCGTATACGCCCTCGGCATGTGCATCGCCCTCCACAACTCCTTCGCGCACCATCCTCCATCGTTCAAGAATTTGCAAGTCCTTAACATCCCGCACCTCATCACCCTCGCCCTCATCGATGGCGTTGTCTACTTCCATGCCCATCAGCGAAAGAATGTCTATCTCTAAATGTCCTTCTAGCCCCTCGGGTTGATAGAACTCTTCAAAGTGTTTGGGTCAAGGTTGTAATCATCATCGTTCGAATGCGCGCTTTACCGTGCGGCGATACCGCCGCACAAGGTACCAACCCACAAGGTCCTCGTGTTTTTGGCACGCCCATGGGAGGTAATAAACTTGTGTGCTGTGTATATTAGCCACAATGTAGACATCCTCTCCTCCATATATGGAATCTGTCGAATTTTGACTTGCCCAATTGTAGGGTCTACTTTCGTGTCATCGATCGAACCAATGGCATTTGAATACCACTAGCTTGAGCTCTTTAGGACCCCGGTTGAGCTCATATATTTCTTCGACTATGCCGTAATAGTCCTTCTTATCCAAGCCGGGCGTCATTTAACTCCGGTGCACGTTGTTTTTTCGCGGTTGGGCCGACTCTCCTCGTAGCTTCTCGTGCGAAAAGCGATAGCCATTCACATCATAAATGGTGAACGAGTTGACCCTACGGGGAAGCCATTGCCCACTGTTTTAAATCTTTGCACATTTCGGCATCTCGTGCGGGCCCGCAAGGTGAGGCCATGTAGATCGTTACATTATATGTTACTAGGATCAAAGTGGAATATCAAAGTCGGAACAAGGTTAGTTGGATGGTACCTTTGAGCGAGAACCAGAAATAAAAATCAGTCTGCCCATTTTTTAGAAGATTGTCTTCTTGTTGCAAGGTAGGAGCCCCATTCCCTCTCCATTGTTGACCAATAAATTCCAAAAAAACAAGGCAAGTGGGTCGGATCGATAGGTGGAGGATAGTGACGGCGTATGGAACAAGCTCATTGAGAACTTACTTTTGCTAATAAGGAGCAAGGTTTCGTCAAGGTTCAACAACACATAGAGCATGATAGTGCGCCACTCATCAAAGGACAAGTGCTTGTGGGTAGCTGCGCTTCCTCTTGACTTGCCCTCCGAAAAGGCCGAGGTTCGATGAACTCTCGTCGGCGTTGTAACGAGGGGTAGGATTGTGGACGCTGGGAAGTTTCTCGGTATAGTACGCCTTTGTGTGAAGGTCGACACCTCCTCTAGAATGTATGCCTCGCCACGGAAGGCTCAATTTTGGCTTTATTCCTGCATTTTTCTCCAAAGTACCTTGAGAGCCCTCTCGATTGGATAGCACCAACGGGCTGCACGGGCCCCCAACCGTGCCTCGAAGGTGCAAAATCAGTCTTTGCATCTACGGAAGAAGCCGTGGAAATATCATCTCCAACTTGCGGATCAACACAGGTGTAGCACACTCCGGATCGCCAATCGCATCCCGATAACTCCTTAACATAAAGCCGGGCGGAAGAAAAAGCTCAACTCTGCCAGGACGCGCCACACTGGCTCGGAGAGGTATCCCCGAGTCATCGCAGGAAGGATCCGCTCAATCCATATGTGGAAGTCATGACTCTTCATCCCTAAGACTTTCATAGTAGCAGTTCACTCCCCTACTCAGATTCGCCGCATACCCATCAGGGAACGATAACGTCTTCATCCACTGTAGTACTTCCTTCCTATCGGCCCTTTTGATGATGTAGTCGGCCGGGCCCTTTTTCCATCTCTTCCCAGGGCTAGGGGTCTCTATCACTAGCTTTGGTCTATCGCACATCATCTCTATGTCAAGTCTAGCCTTAACGTTGTCCTTTGACTTCTTAAGGTCCATGGTTGTTGCGAAGAGTGCCTCGGAGATATTCTTTTCTGTGTGCATTACATCGATGTTGTGTGGAAGAAGAAGATCCTTGAAGTAGGGGAGATTAGTCAAGCCCGATATATAAGTCCACATGTGTGTGGTACCATATCCAACAAAACAACCTTTCTTTTCATCGATTTTGAGACCAGCTAGCTCGGCAAGGACCTCTTCACCGGTCATAAACTTTGGGATGGGGTCGGTGACTTCAACACCTTTCGTGAAGTGCTTTTTGTCTAGTCTGAATTCATGGTTCTCGGGCAGGAATTGATGATGTTTGTCAAACGAAGAATACTTGCCACCCTGCTGCAGCTAGGTGAACATCACAGCTGCCTTGCATGTTGGGCAAGGGAACCTCCCATGAACACACCATGCGCTAAATATACCATAAGCCAGGAAGTCATGCATTGAATATAGGTACCACACATGCATTGTAAAGTTCGTCTTTGTAGCTCGGTCGTACGTCAGTACCCCATTTTGCCAAGCATCTTGCAATTCATCCCACACTGGCTGCATGAACACACCCATATTGTTGCCCGGGTGCCCGGGTATTATCAGCGTCAAGAACAGGTGCTTGAGCTCAAACATGACACCAGGGGGAAGATTGAGAGGGATCACGAACACGGGCCAACAAGTGTACGGGGCCGCCAACATTCCGTACGGGTTGAACCCATCTGTTGCGAACGCTACGCGTACATTTCGAGCCTCCATAGCTTTTTCAGGATGCATATTATCGAAGTGCTTCCATGCATCACCATCCGATGGGTGTACCAACTTCTCAGGACTGTATCTTTTGCCCTTCTTGTGCCATGTCATTTGTTTCGCGGACTCCTCTGTCATGTACAGCCGTTGGAGCCTCAGTACGAAAGGAAGGTGTCGTAGGACCATCTCGGGGATCTTGGACTGTTTCTTCCTGCCATCACTACATTCTACCTCCACAAACCTAGAGGCTTTGCACTTTGGACAGTGCGTTGCTTCCTTAAGGTCTCCCTAAATAGGGCGCACCCCCTTTGGACAAGCATGGTACGACTCATACGGCATCTTGAGTCCACGAAGGAGTCTCTGTGACTCGTACGTGTTCTTCGGCAGGACGTGACCCTCTGGAAGCAGTTTGCCAATAACTGACAACAGGGTGTCGAAGCCGTCTTGACTAATGCTCAATTGCGACTTCAACGCTATAAAGGCGTGAAATGGCATCCAGCCGTAACCATTGTCTTCGTGAAGGGGCTGGCGTGTCTTGCCTCCATCATCTCGTAGAACGCCTTTGCGGTTTCCTCGGGTTCCTCCTCCAATCCTCCATTGAACCGTGCATCGTGAAAGTCTGCCATCATCATGTTCGCCATCCCGGCATCACGCATCATACTCCTCGAGGAGGGCCTCACCACATCCTCTCTAATATGATCGACTTCACCGTGGAAGATCCGGCTATAGTTTGGGGCGAATCCGTTGTTGTAAATATGTTTGCCCATTTCAACCTTTCGTTTCTTTTTCTTGTTCTTACATTTGCTTTGCAGGGGACACGGCATCCTAATAGACCCTTTAGCGGCTGGGCCAAATGCATGCTCCAGGGGAAAGCATCGGTCCCCTAACCCATTCAAGGCTCTTACTTGCGAAGCCTGTGTACATCCACTCACGGTAATCCATCCTCCGTCATACGCCCATGTCGGGCCGAGCCATATAACCAGCAATTGCATCTACACGACGTTCCTACCATCTAATAGGTGAGGGATAGGTCCTAATCCCACCCGAGGATGCGTAGACAAAGGTTAGTATCCATGCTTTCGGCTCCGTCCAGCGGCGGAATTTCGGCGACACCTCCCCGTTCTTCTCGATACACGTCCTGGCGGGGAGAGTGTGTATCCGGAGAACAACGGGGAGGTGCTGCCGAAAATCCGGCTCGGACGGGACCTGAGCATGGATGCTAACCCATCTACGCATCCACGGGCTGTCCAAAAAACGTGGACAATCCGAAACAGATACGGTCGCAGATATGCACAGATGCGCATACCCACGCCTGTATCTCTTTCGGACGGAGACGCCCTACCGGGTCGGTGCTATGTAAGACAACTATAAGGACGGGACGGAGGTGATTAATACCTACGGTGTCGGTGGAGACGCGGTGCAGCAAGACACGCAGCGCCCACGAGGACGATCGGGGTCGCCGAGTCCCTCCCACAGGTCCTCCTACAAAACAAGGGCAAAAAATAGTTAGTGTCGACTCAAAATTTCGGCAGCACCTCCCCTGCACGGGGAGGTTCCCAAAACCTGCAAAAAACATGGCACGAAGGCCAACAACCACATGCATATACCAAATATGGGCACGAAGGCCACCAACCACCAATATATCAACAAGAGCCATTCACTTTACTTCTCGAAACCATGCAGATGAAAGTATTCAAGTATTACCATAACAATTACTACTAACCCTACAACTATTACTAACAACTACTAACACTACTAATACTAACCCTACAACTATTTACTAACTATTTACTAACTACTACTACTAACCCTACAACTAACACTACTAACCCTACAACTATTTACTAACTATTTACTAACTACTACTACTAACCCTACAACTAACACTACTAGAAGGATAGGGCTTACCTTGGTCGTGGCAACACGAAGAACGACGCATCGGCGTCGATCACCTTCTTCCTCCTCTCCTTCCTCTTCTTCCTCCTCCCCTTCCTCTTCTTCCTCCTCCTTCTTCCTCCTCTCCTTCCTCTTCTTCCTCTTCTTCCCTTCCTCCCTCTTCCTCCTCACCTTCCCTTCCTCCCTCTTCCTCCTCACCTCCCCTTTCTCCCTCGCCGGAACAAGGGGGGGCAGGGCCGGCGGGCGCCGGAGGGGCGGGCGCCCGGCGGGCGCCGCCGGCGGCCGCCCGGGGCTGCCGGCCGGCCCAGCCCGGGCCCGGATGGCAGCTTGGCGGGGCGTGGTCCGGTCGGCACGGTGGGGCGGCGGCCGGGCGGGCGCGGCGGCCGGATCGGCGAAGTCCCGGCCGGTGGCGGGCGCGGCGGCGAGGACGGGGCGGGCGGCGTGGCGGCGCGGCGGGGGCGCTCGGGCGGCGCGGAAATGAATGGGAAGAGGGAAGTTTGGGCAAGATATTTATCCGCCGCCTTTCTTGCCGAGTGCCGAAAAATGAGGCACTTTCGGCAAGGTGTCATTTTTATTTTTTTTAAAAATAGTCTTTTTGCCCGAGTGCCAGCGTCCTAGGCACTCGGCAAATAGGGTCTTTCTTAGGAGTGCCATAAGCGGCACTCGGCAAATTATGCATTTTTTTGTTTTTTCTCGTCCGTATTTTTGTGTGGACTTGAAATGATAATTACATCTCATATTCAGGATTTGGGACAATTTCAAGTTGTTTTGCTATATTTCATGAATTATTTCTTTTTCTTGCATTTTACGGACCACTCCAAATTTGAGCTGCGGTACATGAAATAATGGAATTTGGTCATTCAAAAATTATTATTCATGATGTTTGGCGTATGTTTAGGCTCAATCCGGGGAACTTCATGGCTTGAAATTGCGAACATTTTTGTGTCGGAACATGACGAGTTACATGCGGGAAAAAGTGTTTTTAATTAAATTCTATAAAATCCAAACGAAGTTTAAAAATCATGAAACTTTGCGAGGTGTCTTGTCATCTCATGAGGAGGCTGTGGTAAATATTTGAAAAGATTCGAGCAAGTTGTGACGTCGGATGGCTAAAACTTCGTATACATCTCCACACTCTCCCCATGAGATCAAGTGTGGGGTTCTCGAGTTTTAGCCATCCGACGCCACAACTTGCTCAATCTTTTTCAAATTTTTACCACAGCCTCCTCATGAGATGACAAGACACCTCGCAAAGTTTCGTGATTTTTAAACTTCGCTTGGATTTTATAGAATTTAAAAACACTTTTCCCGCATGTAACTCATCATGTTCCGACACAAAAAATGTTCGCAATTTCACAGTGAAGTTCCCCGGATTGAGCCTAAACATACGCCAAACATCATGAATAATAATTTTTGAATGACCAAATTCCATTATTTCATGTACCTGCAGTTCAAATTTGGAGGGCCCGTAAAAATGCAAGAAAAAAAGAAATAATTCATGAAATATAGCAAAACAACTTGAAATTGTCCCAAATTCTGAATATGAGATGTAATTATCGTACCAAGTCCACACAAAAAATATGTGATGAAAAACAAAAAAATGCATTCTTTGCCGAAATGCCATTTACGACATTTACTAAGAAAGACCCTATTTGCCGAGTGCCTAGACGCCGTGGCACTCGGCAAAGGATACCTAGTTTGCCGAGTGCCTAACGTCGGACACTCGGCAAAGGTGACGGAGAACGTGGCCGTTTGGCCCTGTTATTCTTTGCCGAAGTGTATTATTTTGCCGACGGTTCTGGCGCTCGGCAAATTTCTAATTTTCCGAGTGGGAAACACCGCCGACGGTTAGGCACTCGGCAAAGAAGTCTTTGCCCGAGTGCTAAGTTTGGCACTCGACAAAGATGCTCGACACGTACACTACGGGTCCGCTTCTTTGCCAGAGTGCGGATACGTTTGCCGAGTGGAAAAAATCGGGCACTCGGCAAAGACTCTTTGCCGAGTGCCCGATTTTTTCCACTCGGCAAACGTATCCCCGCACTTGGCAAAGAAGCGGATTCTGTGAGTGTACGCGTCGAGTGTGCTCGGCAAAAATCTTTTTTGAAATTCTTCACCGAGCACCTCGCCGCCAGTGGTGCTCGGCAAAGATTTTCTTTTTTGTTGAAATTCTTCGCCGAGCACCCGTCGAGTGTGCTCGTCAAAATTGTTCTTTTTTTTTGTTGAAATTCTTCGCCGAGAGCACCTGTTAGGAGAGTGCTCGGCAAAGATTTTGATTTTTTTTAGTTGAAATTCTTCGCCGACGGCTTCCTAGCTCCGCCCTCGACAAAGGAGCCGTCTTTGCCGATGGCTCAGTATCATTCCACTCGGCAAAACCTCGGGAGGTGGCTGTCGGGTAGCCATTTTCTCCCAGGTTTGCCGAGAATAGTTGTTAAAGTGCTCGCCTCCTTATCACATGCTTCGTTGAAAAGTGCTTGGTGGACATCATCTAACATGTCTATGACCCCGGCATCACCATCACACTTCTCGAGTCGTGATCTCACCACCTCCTATCTCATACGTTGTGCTTCACCATGGTAGATCCACACGGTATAGTTCTTGGTCAATCCAAAATCCGTAAGATGTCGGTTCATATCGTATCGGTTGACTCTCCTCTTGTTGTCACATCTTCTTGCGCAGGGACACCAAAGTAGCAAATGACCACGAGCACGAGCATAGCCCCATACCATTTCCAAGAATTTATTGGTCTTGTTCGTCCATTCAGCATTAAAATCACGCTTACTTCTCCAACCGTTATACATCCACCGGGGGTCCTCCATCCTTTAGCAACCACGAATTCCAACCATGAATTCCATCTAAATGGTGTGTTCCTACCCAAGTTTTAAATAGCGCACATTTTTTTAGGGGCTATAAAGCTATAGCGGAGCTATGACGTATAGCGTTTTATAAGAAAAACTAAAAAACTCCAATTATTTATGCCACAACAAAGCAAATATGATATTTGGTGAACACAAATACATTTACAAGGTTTTACAAGTCTAAATTACATTACCAAATACTAATATGATATTACAACATTTTTCATAAAAATTTAATCGACCAAAATGCTAAATTAGTAAGAAATGAAATATGAAATAGCGGTAAATAGGGACGCTATAGCGCTAAATAGCGGTGAGTAGTTGTAAATAGCGGTGTTATAGCGAAATGCAAATAGCTTAGCGGGCGAAGTCTTTCCGTAAGCTATAGTGGCGCTATAGCGGGCTATATTTTAAATGGGTTCCTACTTGTCTAATAGGTGAGGATAGGTCCTAATCCCACTCAAGGATGCATAGATGTGTCGTTTCCCATGCTCGATCCGATCGAGATAAATTTCGGGCAGCTCCTCCCCCTTTGTTCTCCTTATACACGCCCCGAAGGGGAGAGTGTGTATCCGAGAACAACAGGGAGGTGATGCCGAAACTCGCCCGCCGACCGAGCGAACACGGAAATCCACTCATCTACGTATCCGTGGGCTGTCCAATAAACGTGGACAATTTGAAACAAATACGGTCATAGATATGCAAAGAAATGCAAACCACCAACCGTATCTCTTTTCGGACGGGAGACGCCTATGGTGGACAATCTATGACCATGCGATCGGAGGAGGGATATTCAAACCTTGGGTGGTGGTAGAGAGCCGAAGCTCTTCAGCAGACCCGCAGCGTAGAGGAAGAAGATCGGGCAAGCTCGGTACTCCAAAATCGACACCGACGCCTCCTCTCTACAAAAGGAACACAGGACTTCATGAGCGCAAGCAAGACAACGACCACGCACGATGGAGCACCAGCACGAGCGGGCGAGACGAAGATGGAGGATGACGTCGGGGCTTGGGCGGTGGGGTGACGGGGCACGAGCACGATCCCCCCTTCTCTTCTCTTTCTCCCTCTCCTTCCTCCCTCTCCGTTCTCCCTCCTTCTCCTCCTCCCTTCCACACTCTCCCTTCCACACTCCTCCATCTACTTCCCCTCCTCAGCAGCCGGGTTGGCTCCTTTTTGGGCGCGGCGGTGGACTGTAGGCGGTGGGGTGGCACGGGCGGTGACATCGGGCGGGGTGGCCCCTTTTTAGGCGCGGCGGGGGGCTGGGCGGTGGCGCTGGGCAGTATTGCAGCGGCGCCCGTGGCGCTGCGGGCGCGCCGGCGGGGCGGGCGGTGCAGGGCGGGACGGGCGTGGTGGCGGTGGTGGCGGACGGTGGGCGATGACGGGCGGCGCAGCGGGCGTTGCAGGGGTGGGGCGGGTGGCGCGGGAGCCGGCGCACTAGGTTTGTGTGTGTTGGTGCGAGTGTGAGTGTGACTGTGTGTGTGAGTGCGGGAGTGGGTAGGGTTCAGGTGTTTGTTTTTTAATTTCTTTAATTGTTTGCCGAGAGCGGGATCTGGGTGGCGGTCGGCAAAGGTTCTTCTTTGTCGAGAGCTATCGGCTCCCGGTCTCGTGTTTTTTTTTTTTTTTTTTTTTAGGTTCCTCTTGTTTTTCTTGGGAGCGAAATCTTGGGACCGTCGGCAAAGAAATCCGCTTTGCCGAGAACATTCCGATCCAGCCATCGGCGTAGTTTTTTTTTCACTCACCACAACACGGCACCATGTGTCCCCACGCGTCGCCAAGCAGCCTCGCGTCGCCGAGGGATGAATGTTAGGTGCTCAGCAAACATTAGCTTTGCCGAGAGCGTTGCGGAGAGCCCGGGATCCAGCTCTCGGCAAAGCATTAATTTTTTTGATTTATCCATCACAACCTTTTTTTTTGATTAGCTCCAATACATGGAGCTCTCTATTGAAGTTTGCAATTTTTTTCAATCTGTTTACTATATTTCATGAATTTTCATGTATTATTTCAATTTCTTTTCAAAACTCAAATTTGAACTGTAAGTGATTCAATAATGGATCTAAATGATTGGAAAATGGTAAACATGCTTGTGAGTCTATCTTGAGGCCTCATCCATGGCCCGCACAAGTGAGTCGACGTGTTTCACAAGCACAAGATTTTCACACACAAGATTTCTTTTTCAACCTCGAGGCCAAGGCGGTTGTTGCATGTCCGAGCAACAAGAAGACGCGCCTGTCGCAAAATTCACCCTCCCGGCCTCCCCGCCGCCACGCGGGCGGCGGCGGCGTTCCCAAAAAGGCGCCGGCTGCTCCTCCATCTCCTTCCTCGCCCCTTCCTCCCTATACCGCCTCCTTCCTCTCCAACAGCATCTTCGACGGAGGCGGTTGTCGGCCGGTTTGGGCCCTTGGGGGCGGATTCGAGTTCGGTGGTTGGTCCTCCCTTGGCGGCAGCGCCGAGGGTGCCTGGCCCGCTGACCGGGTCAGCGGTGGACGCCGATCCTCGCCCCTAGGGGGCTGGATCCGCAAGTGGATGGCTTCTGTCCTCATCCGTGGCGGCACTCCTGCGGCCGGCTGGGTGCCAACCTGCATACTGATCGACCACTTCTACGGTGGCTGATCTGGTCGGGCGCTTCCAACGACTGGCGGCTGATTCACGGGCGACTGATTGGGTGAAAGCCCTGCCTGGCATCTTACGCTGCGGGCAGTTGGCTCATCATCGGTTGTTGTTCGTCAAGGCCGGGATCTCCTACCGCATGTTGCTCTGCTGCGTAGCTCAAGTCGGAGTTGCTGCGTAATGGCGTAACAGCTCGGCTGTTAGTGGGCAGGCGTATCTCGCACCAAGTGCTTTGTGCTGTTGACTTGGAAAAGCATCCAGTCTTCAATGATGGTCGGTGTCCCATGTTTTCAGTACCTTTTTGAAGGTCTGACAAACGTGTTTTGGCGGCTTTGTCTTGACGTCGGTGATCTTATTCTAGATGAGTGGACATCACGGAACTAGCTTGTTTGTCACGTAGGACTACTCGAGCCCTTTGTTGGGGATGTAATTTTTTCTGTCCATTTCTTTCTTTTTATTTTTCTATTGTAATAATTTGGCCTGATTCTGCCTTACGGGTAGATGAAGCCGGATAGTTTCTATCCTTTATCTAAAAAAAATCTGGAGTCAGTTTTTTCCCTACCTTATTAAAAATGTAGATTAGAGTGTTGATTTAGTTTACATCGATATGCTCTCATGCCTTTTTTGGATGTGCCTCAATCCAGGTGTGTTGGCGTGGATGGAATGCAGTTTAAACTCCACTCCGATCTACAATCACATAATCTAGCCGACTAAATGCACAAAAAAGTCCTTAGGTCGGATGCAGTACGGGCTGGATCCACGAGGAAGGATACAGATACAGGGTGTTGTCCCGGGAGGGATCCAAGCAGGAAACTGCAAAAACTTGGCGTGTCCGGCTCCGTCTCGATCGTTTTTAACCGAGCCTAAAACTATATATGTTGACCCACCCCCAGATAATTGATTGTTGCGCATATCTTCGTATCTGATCAGCCCACGGATCGATTATGGGAAATCAGGCGCTCTCTTCCGAGCCTACCGCCAACGACGACACAAGCACGTCGGAGATCGTCGCCACCGAAGTGTCCGGGTCGCACGTGGTCACCATCGACGGCTACTCCTGGACAAAGAGAGTTGGTCGCAACGAATGCATCCTTTCGTCCTCCTTTACAGCCGCAGGCCACCGTTGGACCCTCCGATACTACCCCAATGGCTATTCCCCGCCCAACATTATACCCGAAACCGAGTACATATCTATCTTTCTCTCATGTGATACGGACGTCAACGCACGATGCACGTTCTGGTTGGTCGACGAGGACGGAAAGCCTACCTACCGCTGCAGCATTGGCGACAGGACGTACGTGCGCACCGCTACCAACTATAACCGACTGGGAGAAATAAAGTTCATCAAGAGGACGGCGTTGGAGCAGGGTCATGTCAGGGACGACCGCTTTAGGATCCGGTGCGACATTAGTGTCCTCAAGTTGGTCGTCCAAAGAGAAGACGCCGCCGCCGCTGCCGCCGCCACAAAGTTCGTGGACGTGCCGCCGTCTGATATCCTCCAGGATGTCGGCTATCTCCTCTCGAGCGGCGACGGCGCGGACGTGATGTTCGAGGTCGACGGCGAGAGCTTCAGCGCGCACCGGAGCATCCTCGCCGCCCGGTCGCCGGTTTTCAAGGCCGAGCTGTTTAGCCCCATGAAGGAGGGCACCGCGACGTGCGTGTGGGTGGAGGACATGGAGCCGAGGGTGTTCAAGGCCCTGCTCCACTTCGTCTACAACGACGTGTTGCCTGAGATAGAGAAGGCCGAGACGATGGCCATGGCGCAGCGCCTCCTCGTCGCGGCGGATAGGTATTGTGTGGAGAGGCTCAAGTTGATCTGTGAAGACAAGCTCTGCGGCTACATCGACACGAGCAGTGTTGGGACAATACTGGAATTGGCTGAGCGCCATGGCTGTCATGGGCTTAAGAAGGCATGTTTTAGTTTTCTAATGTCCGATGGCAATCTGATGGCAGCCATAGTGAGCGGTGGCTTGGAGCACGTGCTGAGCAGCTACCCTTCCGTCGTCAAGGAGTTTCTCATGAAAAGATGCTCGTAATTGTCATTCTGTGTGGCGTCTTAATTTCATTATATGTAGCATGAAACCAAGCATCAGTATTTAGGACATATAACTCTGTTATCTAGTTTATTCTTATTTTTCTAACGTTATTTAACGCCTTCACTGTCTTTGTCCCTTGCTTGAGATATGGCCTATATCTGGTCTGATGTACTACCTCAGTTCAAAATTATAAATCGCTTGGATCTTTTTTGGTACATATTGCCCCAGCCTGTTCCAAATTATGTTGCTCCATGAACCGAAAAAGTCAAAGCGACGTGTGAAAAAGCGAAAGCAATTTATTATTTGAAATGAAGGGAGTAACAGTTTTGGTTGCTAAAACTGTGAAAGAAAACGGTATACACATACAATGAATATTTCCATTTCCCAAAGATCATACATATACGACAGATCTAGTGCCTGTTGCCACGCTGGGACTGGGTGTCTATGGACGGCTATGTATTTCATCCCCATCGTACGCGCGAGCGCCAGCAGGTCGCCTTCTTAAACATACATGAGCCGTATCCGTGAAAACATCATTTTAGCGTTCGGCGTCATTTGCTAAAGAATGTAGTTTTAGGTTTGATAAGACGCTAACGCCCCGGGGATCTTCGATTCACGTCCATGGGATGGGAGTACGTGTCTTCGGTTGCTGTCATGGAAGTAAATAGCGCTGCATCCCCCGCACGATGCACGAACAGAGGCTCGGCTTTTTGGGACAGGGCGTGGGTTCCTAAAATTTGCGGCATGAAAATCCTGCGCGGACCTAAACGCACAGTGCTACAAGACGTTTGTTACATGAGAGAACTTGTAATCATATTTAGTAAGGTAAAACAGGGAAAAATTAATATCCCCTAATCAATTGGTAAAACAGGGAAAAATTAATATCCCCTAATCAATTACTTTTTATATGCTAAATGCTATCAAAAACACGTTAATTACCGGCAATCATATTTATACACGTACCAATGTAGCATTGATAAACATATATACAAATCGAAACATATACGTGTTGACGCTCAAAATTGTCCAAGGTAATTTTAGGCGTCATGAATAAGTTGCAATGAAAATGGACATAATTGAGGTCAAGTGGCATCACAAAAAGGAGCAACGAAACCCGCAGAAAAGATGGCGAGCCACCCCAGACGGCTTAGCCAATTTGGCCAGCCAACAAGGCCGGCTCCCCCCTTTAAACCAGCTTAGCTGGGTGGCCAAGCCAGCTAAGCCGGCTCAGCTGTCCAGACGGCTAGGCCGGCCACCCCAAATCCAGCTTAGCCGGCTCCCTAGGTCGGCTAAGCCGATTTGGACAACTTCCTCAAATGCAAGAACGGACTTTACCATTGTGTTACTCTCATTGAGCTGATCGAAAAACATATATGATTTTCCCCGTTAAGAGTCCGGATGAATTAATCAAGATTTTTGGAAGGTTTTGGCCGGCCAATTGCCAATCGGCCTAGCTGACTCCACTAGTCGCCTTTAGCCGGTTTTGACTGCCGAAAAAACAGCCCCGCATGACCAAGGAACTCGGGCTTAGCTGACCTAGAGGTCGCCTTAGCCGACTTTGCCATGTCCGAGATCAGGTTAGCTCGCGATTTTGACGCTGTTTTGGAAGGAGTTTCGACTCTTTGAGGGATAAGACCACCCCCACCTTATATATTTGAGGTCTATGGTCCATTGAGGTGCCCAACACACACAATCGACACAAAAAACCAATCTACTACCCCTCTTTTTACCCTATCTTAAATCTCTAACTCTCCTTTTTCTTCGTCGCCGCTACCATGGACGGGGATCGGGTAGGCTGGCTAGGGCTGCCCATAGCTGTGCCACGCCCTCACCGGGTCCGTCCCCGAGCATGTGGGGTTTCAGGTTTCAAGGGACTTTGTCGGTGTGTCTTGCGTCGCGCTCCCGACGAGGCTCCTTCGTGACGTATCTTGCGTGATCGCGCTCATCGCTGGAGGCACAAGGTTTAGGTGTGGATATCCCTAGGCTCTAGTTGATTCCCAAATTCGCTTGCCCTAATCAAGCGATCTAGCTTGTCACGCGCCGAATTGGGCCAAGCGGGGATGAGCTAGAGCGGCCCAACCGCAACGACCGCCCAGAGGGGAGGGGGCGCCAGGTCAGCGTCGCCCGCCGCCGCCGCCACATCATCATCATCTCCGCCCATACTTCGCCATCACGTTTGAGTTAAATTAGGAGTTTTTGTGTGCAAGTGATATTCCAACTCTATAAGAAAATCTCTTATTAGGGAATAAATATGATTGCTTGTAAAAGGTATTCCAACTCTATAAGGAAACCTTTAGAGATATTGCTTGGATTACAAGTCTCATAGGAGGGCCATATAAATAGGGGGTATGTAATCTCTTTAGGGGACAAGCGATAAAGAATAATTCCCGGGTCTCTTGCTCCTCGCTGCCCGCACCCGCCGCCGGTGGCCCCCGCTTCGCGCCGCCACCTCCCTCCCCTTCCTCCCCTTCCTCTCCTTCCCCGCCACCCCAACTCCACCACCGCCACCTTCACCCCAATCTCCGCGCCAAGCTAGCCACCGATCGTGTCACAATCGCCGGAATTCTTCCGGTTTGTGACAGCCGGTATCGAGGAGACCGGGATGATTTCCACCACCGATGGCTTCCAAGATGCATGAGTTCACCAAGGCGCTAAAGGAGCTCCTCGACGACAACTGCGCCAAGATCGAACGCCACTTCGACGAGATCGAGATGCGTCTTTGCCGCCTGGAGTACCTCTACACCAGCCCGAAGATTCAGCTACCCCCTCTCCGCTCTATGCCGATGGCGATGGCACTAGAGGACAGCCCAGCAGCTACCGCCATTGGCCAGGGGGCACCCCCAGGCGCTACCCTAGGCGCCACATCTGCCCCCAACGACGCCATCGATGGCGACTCCGAGCTTGCCATCCTCCAGTTGGAAGAGGGCAGTGACGTCGTCTAGGATGACGAACCGTCGTCATCGACATTGCCATCGACAACAACGCGGCACCAGCCGCTTCTTCATCTCCACCGACACCGCAAACCGCAGGAGTTCCAGGCAGCTCAGCCGATGCCACACACGGGCGCCCCCGCCTCGTGGCACCGGACCCACCCCCCTCTACGCGTTACGCCTGAAGGTACCGCAGTACGAAGGCAGCGACAACCCCGACCTCTGCATCAACAAGTTGGAGCTACTGTTCTAACTGAAGGATGACATCGATCCCGAGTTCCACATACGATATGTTGCTTTCCATTTGATAGGTCCTGCTGCAGTCTGGTTCCACAGACTGTCCCGAAGGAGGCCGTTGGTTGAGTGGGATGCTTTCACCCACTACCTGCGGTGCGACTTTGGACCACCCATCACCACCGACACTACAGGAGAGTTCGCGCCTCCAGCTCAGGAGGGCGGGCTGAACGACTACATGGATGCCTTCGAGGCCTATGCGACTCGCATGGATCTCGAGAGCTAGCTTCACCACGTTGGCCTCTTCGCCAGGTCCTTGAGTGGTTTGAGCCATGCTCGATGCATGAGGCCATTGACCTTTGCGCTGTCCGCTATGACGACGAGCTACCAGCAGCAGCTTGCCGGAGGACGTCGCTGACATCGACACAGCCTTGAGGCGATCGACGATCAGACAGCGACCGACCTCCTCACCGGGCTACACCCGGGCACGATGACGAACCAGGAGCTCGGCACCATCGCAAGTGCCATCGAGCTACAAGAGACTGCACTTGAGTGGACCTCTACAACGACATCATGAGGTACTTCCACCGCTACTACACCCCCGGTGGCTTCCGAGCTACTCTAGGACCTCCTCCTCGACGGTGGCATTCCCCCTATGGCGTTGCGGTGGGCTTCCACCTTCCGACACGTCCCGCGAGGAACAGGCCTTTTCGGCAAGTGTCCTGCTCCTAATGGTGCGACCCAACGTTCGACTTGACGATGTCATGGTGCTCCTCTTCGACGACAACGGCCACGAGTTCCTCTGCATCGACAACGTCAGCGTGACGCTGATGATGGATGGGCCGACGCCCCAGCTCGGGCTGCCCATCAAGACGGTCAGCGACCTCCTCTACGGCCGCCTACTTCGCCTCACTTTGACACCGGTCGTCTCGACTCGACATGTGTTCTGCAGGCGCATCCATGCTCAAGTACATGTGCTGTGCACCTACTACTTCCAGCACCCCCAGCTGCCCGCCGGACACACTCGAGCTGTCGCATCCTCGGTCTCCTCGGTCATGAGGGGCGCGTGGATGGATCTGCCCTGGTGGGTTGGCTGGCGTGTGGACTCCCCGCCTCGTCGAACGGTGGGGAGATGTCACGCGCCCGAATTGGGCCAGCCAGCCGACGAGCTAGAGCGCCCAACCGGCGACGGCCGCCCAAAGGGACAAGCAATACAGAATAATTTCCGGTCTCTTGCTCCGCCGCCGCCCGCACCCACCGCCGCCGCCACCTCCCCTCCCCTTCCTCTCCTTCCCTGCCACCCCAACTCCACCCACAATCTCCGCCGCCGGAAGCTCGCTGCCGATCGTGTCACAATCGCGGAATCCGGTCCGTTTGTGACATAGCTCTTTATTTGATGTGTAACTGATTTAATTGTCAATACTACGTCTTGCATTTCCATTCAATGAAGCCTGTTTGGTTGTTAAACTGCCTGCTTTCGGTTCAATAAACTGCCTGTAGGGTTGGGGCCCCACCAATTTTCTCAAAATCAAAAAAGAAAAAAAAAGAGAAAAATAGCAGGTCCTAATTGAAACAGGATTAATGGATGAAGCATCGAGTTTTCTTTTATTGACAAGGAAGCATCGAGTTGTATTGATCACATACATGGACCGTTTATTTATACATGACAAGCCTACACAGGAGCGTATTTGTGCACGATTGCTGATTGTATTTGTGCACGTCGCCGTGATCAAATATTTGAGCATGGATAAATATTTGATCGCTGTACATGGCAAGCCTACACAGGAGGAGCACAGGTACATTACATACCGGTGGAGGGAGTACGTGACCGCAACACGTGGCCGGGGAAGACGCCGAAGCGACGCACCGCGACTCGACCACTGAACCCAACTAACTTCGATCGCGTACGCGTACGAGTAGGACGGAGCGGATGGCCCCCTCTGCCCCGGTTGTGAAGGCAGCGGCGTAGCGTGCAGGGCGGGAGCGCGCGTCGTGCGCCACTGCATGGGCAGCGATGGACTCGATCAGCAGTGGACTCCCTCCGTGGCTTCGCACCACTCATGCCAGGTCTCCACGACGGCGGTTCGATCCGCACGCACGCTCCACGGCGCCTCGCTCGATCTCTCATCCGCCGCCGCCATTGTTGTAATCTTCTGTTTATATGACTACTAACACAGATTAAGCAATTCGTCAGTTGATCATTCCTTGCTCTTTTCATCGTCTCCCTCCAGTCGATCCTACAGCTCGTGATGTTCTCCGCACCGACATCACCCTGCGTCCACCGGTGGTGGGGTGGCTCGCACTCCGAAAGGGGGCGGCGCCCCCTGACCTCAGTGACTGTCTTCACGCCGCCATCGGGAGCACCGCCACCCCCACCTCAACGGACTTCACATCCAGGGAGATGGCGGCAGGCCACCGTCGGAACAAGCCAGCAAGAGCACATTCGCCGGCCATCTCATCGGACTTGACATCAAGGGAGACGACAGCACGGCACCGTCGCAACCAGCCACTAGGTACGTTCCCCGGCTGGCTTGATTAATTTTTCATTCTATCATGAAACGGAAGCATTGGAATATATATATTTATTGTTTTGCTAGCCATTGTAGCAGCTCATGGCGCCTTGGCTCATAGAAGATACGACTTTTGTTTGATTTATTGTTTTTTGGCACGTTTGGTAGCCCTTGTTGATTTTAGGTTTATATTTTTTTATAGGGTTGCATATTCTAGCTTATTGATTGATATAGATCTAGTAATGTCTAAATAACTTCAATTTTGTTTTGCTTTACTGGCCTTGTGCTAACTTCGGCTTGCTACTGTTTCATATTTGGTATGTTGCATTATGTCTTCTTTTAACTTATTTATCTGGCCATTTATTATGTAACAAATTTCTAAAACATGTTCCTGGTTCTTATTTGAAATGCAGCAAGAGAAAAAAGAGAGGGGCAGACACAGTCGCCATGACAAAAAAATTGCCTTGGATTGTGCCAAGTTAGCAAGAGAGGTAGTTTAAATAGTTCCTTTATAACTTATACACAGGAGAAATAAGATTGACACAAAAGTCTATTTCTCTCCTTTTCAACTGTTAGAGCTGGATTTCACTGAATGTTAGTGTTACCAAGTCTCATGATGTTTAAGTTAATCTTTTTCAGTATGTGACAAGGTCAAAAGCAGAGGGAGAATGACCTACAATGAGGTATCCTCTGTCTTTCCAAAGTTCACTATACCTAGTCATATTTTTGTATAATTGCCTTGTATAAGGCTAGTTTTGGCAAGATGTTCCGTAACGTTGTTTCAGAGACTGTCATAAGATATAGCATGAAATGAAACATGGACAAAACACCTATTCTCAATGGAATGTTCCATTCTATGATTTCATAGGCATTTAATTTAATGACTCATAGAGAGTTGATAATGGTGATGCGATAGTTTCCATTAAACTCATTTCTTTTCTCTCCTTCAATTCATTGGTACATCATAAAAAATATTTATGTGGCATCTTAATAAATACAAATGAAATTTGCACTGGGAATAGCATAGCAACCATTTCTACAATGTAGAAATCAGCATAAGCAGCCGATCAACAACAGGTACTGTCATAGGTGTGGCACAGAAGATATAAACTCACCTTCAAACTTTAGAAGTAAACGACATGTGCTTACCATTTGTCCCATCTGCTTTACAGCATTTGGATTTGCAGTAGAAGAGAGCTAGCATCTCTAGATGAGTGTTGATATTCATAAAAGGTGGCAGATAAACTGTTATATTCACTCCCTCCATTCCAAAATGTAGAGCGCCAGGCTTTTCTTAGTGCATTTTTTTCCTATGCATCTAGATACTAGCTATGTCCAGAAGTATAGTAAAATCTATGTATCTAAAATGGCTAAATGATTTACAATTTTCAATGGAGGAAGTACTCCATAAGTTGATATGCGTTAGTAAACTGTTGCAATATGGATTTGCCATTTCTTGTCAAGTTATATCAGTGCCTCTCCAGGGCATCAGAAATGCAAACAACATCAAACAATTGTAGTTTCTTATTTTTCAGAAAACTAATAATCCTTACCTAATGAACAATATTCTGACAGAAACTTTTGTGGATTGTCACAACTTCACAACGTTAGATATTGATCTGTACCAGGAATATATCTTGGTTTAACAGTGTGGGATGGATATTCTTCTTTAGTTCCTCTTCTATCAATATTTTAGTTCAATGGAACTATTGCATCCTCTTTCTCTAGCGTCTCCTTATATCAATCTGTTGCAGCATAAGAAAATTTGGTCATTTAATTTGTCCTACATTTTTCAGTTGGCAAATGAACTGGTTGCAGAGTCTTCAAATATCAATACTAATATTGATTCTCTAGAATACGATAATCCCTCTACGGTAAGAAATACTTTTGTATCTTTTGGTCTATGATTATCATGTAAATAAAGACATTCTGATTATATTAACAATGCAGATACAATATGATGAGAAAAATGTCCGTAGAAGGCTTTATGATGTATTGAATGTTCTAAGTGGTATTGAAATTATATCTTATGATAAAAACGAAATACAATGGAGAGGACTGCCCAAGACAAGAATAAAGGATATTGAAGAATTGAAGGTTCTGCGCATTATCTCTATAATGTGGATTTATTTGCTGACAGTTTTACCCTTTCTGCTTATGTGATTAAGTTTATGCATATGTTGTAGACAAAGGTCATTGGACTGAAAGACCGGATTGAAGAGAAAAAGGCATATGTGAAGAATTCAAAAGAACAAGTAAGAATTGAATCGCCCCTTCTTTCTTAATGTCCTCATGACATCAGTCAATTGATTCATACCAACAAATCTGAAATACCACAATGTTTATTTCATGGTTTCTGTCACACTAAAAATTAATTGAACTATTTGTCCACGAGAATTTTTTGAGAATAGCATTAAAAATTTGAATTCAATGGATCTTTAATTTGGAAACATTTCTGCATGCTGGCAAGATGATTTGTTACATTATCGAACCAAAAGGCAGTGATACCTAAATCAAAAGTGAGTTCAGTTGCTACATGGATTTCAGAAATGCTCCCTTTGTTCCAAATTAAATATAAGTGCATGTCTGGTATTTTCACGAGTCAACGATATCATGTTTGATCAAATATATTAAACTACTAATATGATACCAAATAAGCATCATTAGAAAAATCACACTAGATCTTTTGATAGTAAATCTAATTTCATATACAATTATTGAAACTTGAAATTAATTGACTTGAAATGAGAGATTTGTGCTTATTTTGGAGGGCCTTGTATGGTTGAATGATGATCTTTTATCTAGTAAACTACTAACTGAACTTTTGAGCTATAAAGTTGTATGGTTGAATGATGTTTTTTTTATCTAGTAAACTACTAACTGAACTTTTGAGCTATAAAGTTGTTTGGTTGAATGATGTTTTTTATCTAGTAAACTACGAACTCAACTTTTGAGCTAAAAGCTTTTCTAGTATGAAGCCACTTTTGTAAGTCAATGCATTGCTCATACTGCAGATTGAGTTAGTAATGATATTTGTTCCTTCATTTTTCAATGTTGATTTTGAAATGTTTTGAAACTCTTTCTTTTGTTATGTTACCTCATGCTTCGTGAACCTTATGAGTTTTTTTAAGTACGTATGTCTCCAGAACTTGGTTCATCGAAATAAGCAGCGATATGGGTCGGGGGAAAGAAGCACCTTCCGGTGGAGTGGAGTTGCCAGTTTTGCTAGTTCAGGTAAAAACAATGCAACATCTTCTTTAAATATGGATCTAGAGATACATTCATTATACCATAATTATGTTTCAATGCCAGCTACAAAAGTGAACATTATAGTTAGAGCATTCCAGAGATATCGTATGGATATACTTGGAAGCAAGTCGATTCCGTTATGGATTTGAGTGCAAATGTTCCACCATCCAAGGTCCTATTTAATTGATTAGACATTAATGTGCACTTTCTATTTTTTCATAAATATGCCTCATCAATTCGTCGCATTCTAGATATTGATCAAGAAATTTAATATTTTTTATGCAACTGATATTTAATTTAAAGTCTTAAATTTCATAAAAAAACAATGTTTCAATATAGGCTAATTTCCATAAAGGTTCCTTTTGTTGAGTTTCGACAACTTAACCATGTTGTTGGGGGGAGGCCGGAACGTGCCTACCCCCCGCGATGGCCCAAGGAACCACGGCAAATGGTGGCACGAAGCGCCCACTTTCGGCTTCGAAGTCGAATGCCTCGATTTCGGGTCCCGACGCGGCCTGGGTGTCTAGGCTCGACCTGGACGAAGCCGGAGGCTTTCGCCCGGATCGGCAGCGATGATCGCCCAACTGGGTCAAGCCCCCGTTCCCGAAAAGCACGGTCCGGAGATGAGAGCCGTAGCATTGGGCGGAGAAGCCGAATGTCGCGTCTTTTCGTCGGGCGAAGATCTCTCGGAGAGGCGCCTCGCTCGGATGTGCTGGCATTCGGCTTGCCATGCCGAATGCCGAGATGTTCGCCGACGAGACCGGGCCGAAGATCGCGCCAGCGAAGGCACTAACGCACGTTTAGAAGGGACGGGTGTTTGATTTGCGCCCCTGGGGCGGAGGACCAGCCGCGGATCCCCTCGGCCCGCTTGGGGAATCGGAGGCGCCGCTTCCCCGTCGAATGTTATCCAAGGTGTTTGCGTGTGGTCGTGATCCGCGCCGATGGCCCCGCCAAAGGTCGATGAGAACGCAGAGAAAAGTACCTTTCTATCCCCGAGGCCCCAAGAAGAAGCGCGGAGATCCAGGGGTAGGTAGAAGGGTAGTTTTGGAATTGTAATAGCCTATCGACTATAAATAGACCCCTAGGGTCATTGTAAGAAGGACGGAGAATTAATAGAGGAGAGTACCAGTTCAGACATTCGCCTAGTGTTCGCCTTACCTTGTTGCGTGGTTCGTCCTACCAGGGGGTAGCCTGCTTCGGGGCTACACCAACATTGGCGCCCACCGTGGTTGTGCGGTGCAACCCATGGCTCCGTGGCGAGGCAGACCAAAGGCGGCGCCCGGCGGCACCGGCCGGATCTCCTCCAACGGATCCGCCGGATCCGATCCTCCGGACCGAGACCGCCACTCCAGCAGTCGGGGCAGGGCGGCGGCAGGGATGCGACACAGCCCCGGGCAATAACGGCCAAGGCCCTTCCGGGCGTGAGGTGCCGGAACACAAGAAGACGAAGAAGACTAAGAAGAAGAGCAGCCACTTGAGCGCGAAACAGCAGGTAATGAGCAGGAACAACGTTCCAAGTTAATCTAAGAATTGAGCCTCGCACAGCCGAGCTCGTGAGAGTTGAGGGCTCGTGAGGGACGCAATGATGAAAGGAGAAGCGCCAAGTGGAGAGAGGATTCGCTCGCGAGCGCTAAAAGCTTGCCGAAATAGAGAAAGAGAATTTGCTCCGTGAAATAGCTCGATGGAGAAAACACCGCACCATCCCCTCGGAGGGTTAACGATTGGTTTTGTCACGGATAGGGAAGTCGATCCGGTCTCACCACTCGCGCCGTAATTACAGCTTGAGTCCATGGCCTATAGGTACAAGCCCGTGATTACCATCATTCAATGGGAAATCGACCCAAGGAAGTTCATCGCAAAGCTATGAAGCCGCAGTACATATCGGGGGAGGAGGATTCGATCACCCCGCGAAATCTCTCATAATGGCAAAGAGAAGACATTGCGCATGAATGGTATATTGCCCTTCGTCCGCTCGATGAGAAATTGGAAGCAAATGAAGGAGCAAATTGATCATTACCTTTGAGGGTTTCCGGGCCTTGAAAAAGGGAACCAGAGATTTCCTGAAGCTAAAGCAAGAGGATGGAGAGTCATTGACACAATACCTCGAAAAGATAGTACAGCTTCGCGCTCAGACGCCGAATGTATCAGATGAAGTAGTCATAGCAGCGGCAATCGAAGGCATGGCTATAGGTCAGTGCGCCGCACAACTAGACAGGAGGAACCTTAACCTTAACCGAGTTATACGATCGGATCAAAAAAGTTTGGCGAAGTCCGAAGAAGGTCCGAAAAGAAGAAAGGCAAAGAAGAAAGGACGAAAAGCAACAATCGCCACATCCAAATGCAAGCAAGAACCAAAAAGGCGGCAAGGCACCTCGCCCAGTCAACAACGTGCTGAAGAGGATTCGCTCGACGGCCGAACCAAGCCAAGAACCAGCTCCGGGGAAGCCTCAAACTCCAAAACAAATCAGTCCAACCGAGGTGGCCGAAGCTCAAGGGGCAGAGGTCGTGGAAGGGGCCGGGATGGTCCGAAAGTACCGTATTGTTTTGTCTGTGGCGAAAAACATGGGTCATTTCAAATGGACCGTAAGTATGGGCAGATGGCTAAGGAACAGAAGTCAAAGGACTAAAGTTCACAAGGCAGCCAAGCCCGAAGCACGTGTTCAACATGAGAGACACAAAGGCGCGCCAAATTTAATGCATACTTCGGCTATCGAAATACGCAGCTTGCCACCCCCGCCTCCGTTAGTGCAGCAGCCCCGTGCTTCCGGCCACCATCATCGCACTCATGGAACTACCTGGTTACATCCCGCAGCCCCCCTCTCCATCAATGGCGGCATCCTCTCCGCAAACCCGAACAGCCATGCAGCTAGAACTCGCACATGAAGCCCGAAAGCGGTCGGAGAATAGGAGTGTAAACTCGGTACTTCCGTCCCCTGTGGTCATATTTACGCCGATCACGGTGGGTCCAACCTCGAGCACGAGAACAAAAGAGCCGTAAGGGACTACGTGAGAAGAGAGCACACGGTAACACCCAAAGCTGCCCTTGAACAGGCCAAAGATGGTCAATGGTCCCAATCACATTTGACTAAAGTGACTTCCGCCACGAGACTATCCGCACACGATGCATTCGTCGCGACGGCGCAATGTGGACAAGTTCACTCTTCACAACATCTTGATAGACAATGGAAGCTCGCCAGACATTCTCGCTCATTAAGGCTTTCCGAGCATGAATATGGAACGGAGGACGCTACAACCAGCAGGTAATGCGTTGTTTGGTTTCGGAGGAAAAAGGATAGACGCGATTGGGAAAAAGGACATCGCAGTGACTTTCGGTGAGGTGGGCCTATGCCGAACCGAAATCATCACATTCGACGTAGTCAATATAGACTATCCTTACGCCAGCCGATCTTCTACGGCAGAGGAGTTATAAGCAAGTTTGATGCAAGAATCAAGCGAGTTTCTTGTGCATGAAGATCCCCTCCCCATTCGCATCGTGACTATATGGGGAGATCGAGGCAGCCTAGAAAGATAGATGCAAGGCCAATACCGGATACAAAGATGATCAACGAGGTAACCGAGGCCGAAAGAGAAGACGATGAGAAAGAAGAGTCATAACCCAAAACTGAAAAGGTCAAAGAGCCGAAAGTAGAGTCAGCCGAATCCACAAAGAAGGTCCCGATATCCTCCATAGGGCCTGAAAGAGAGATTATAATCGGCTCAGAGCTCCTGCCGGAGGAAGCAGCTCAGCTGTCTGCATTTCTAGACTCCAACTCAGATGTGTTCGCGTGGTCAGCTGAAGATCTGAGAGGAGTAAGCCGAAACCTGGCTCATCATAACTTAAACGTAGCAAAGAACAAGAAAGCCTAAGAAACGGGTCGAAAAACTATCCGAGGAGCGGCGCGGAAGAAGCTGAAACAAGTCCGTAGACTTTCTGGACGCAGGAGTAATCGCACCGCCCAATATCCCGAATGGTTAGCTAATGTAGCCATGGTTCGTAAGAAGACATCCGACCCTGACATCAAGAAATGGCGAATGTGCGTCGACTTCACTGATCTAAACAAGGCATGTCCGAAAGATCCGTACCCTCTCCCAGAATAGACACCCTAATTGACTTAGCCTCAGGCTGTGAAAGGATGAGTTTGCTCGATTGCTTCTCCGGATACCATCAGATACATCTGAACCCGGAGGACGAGGAGAAGACAAGCTTCATCACTCCAGGGGGAACTTACTGTTTCAAGCGAATGCCCGAAGGTCTGAGGAATGCCGGATCCACTTTCTCCAGAATGTCAGATGAGGTGTTTAGAGAGCAGAAGAAAAAGAAGAATCTCGTAACTTACGTGGACGATATAGTAGTCATCAGCAGCTCGAAAGAGTCGCACATCAGTGACCTAAAGGAAACTTTCGCGAATCTAAGGCGAAGTGGGCTCAAGCTAAACCCAGAAAAGTGCATTTTCGGTATCACCAAGGGTAAAATGCTGGGATGTCTAGTGTCAGCCAGAGGCATAGAGGCGAACCCAGATAAGATCGCGGCAATCATGGACATGAAGCCCCCAGATAGCCGAAAGAAAGTCCAGAGGCTCACAGGTCGGCTAGCAGCTCTCAGCAGATTCATCTCAAGGTTAGCCGAAAGAGGTTTGCCCTTCTTCAAAGTGCTGAAGGACAGCTCGGACTTCAAGTGGGGACCTGAACAGCAAAAAGCCTTCCAAGACCTAAAAGACTACCTTACTACCCTAACAACCATGTCGAAGCCATCCCCAAAGGCAGTGTTGTTATTATACTTAGCTGCATCTCCAGTCGCGGTAAGCGCCGTCCTTGTCGAAGAGAAAGAGCAGGACAACAAGCTCAAGCAGTTTCCTATCTACTATGTATCCGAAGCCCTTTCAGCAGCTAAGCTTAACTACTCAGAGCTAGAGAAAATAGCTTACACGTCCCTAATGGCAAGCCGAAAAGTCGAGGCATTACTTTCGTGCACACAAGATTCGGGTTGTTTCATCTCAGCCCTTGGAAGCTTTGTTCAGGAACAGCGAAGCCGTAGGCAGGGTAGGCAAATGGGCCGCCGAACTCAATGAATTCGTAATCGATTTCGAGCACAGATCGGCCATAAAGTCTCAAGCAATCGCTGATTTCATAGCAGACTGGACTCCGGCAGCCGAAGGCAATCCGGTGGTTTTTGACGAACCGACTTGACTGGGCGTATTGCGACGAGCCCGGTGCGACAAGAGGGTCGGGGTTTCGCCATACTCACACCTCGCCAGGTCCACCCATCAGATATGCAGCCAGACTACAGTTCACAAGCACCAACAATACGGCCGAATATGAAGCGCTACTACTAGCACTACGGAAGCTAAGAGCCATGGGCGTCAAGAGATGTATCATTCGTACCGATTCGCAGGTAGTAAGTGGGCACTGTGAAAAGGAGTACACGGCCAGGGAGCCAGTCCTAGTCAGATACTTACAGGCAGTAAGGGTGATGGAGAAGCATTTCGCAGGCTTCTCCATAAAGTACATACCGCGCAACGAAAACAGAGAAGCTGATGAGCTGGCAAAGGCAGCGGCACTTGGTATTCCGACCCCTCCAGACGTATTCTTCCAACAGCTTTCGACCAAGGCAATAAGACAGGAAGAAGAGCAACCAAGAGCCATTCATGTCATCGCAAGTCATGACTGGAGGAGCCCAATATTCGCATTCCTGACAGGAACATTCGAACCAGAGTCCAAGCATGAACAGCAGCAGATGGAATCACGAACTAAGCATTACTCCATCATAAGGGGGGAGCTGTACAAAGATGGTATCGTAGCACCAAAACTCAAGTGCATCAACGTTGAAGAAGGACGAAAGCTTCTGGACGAAATCCACGGAGGAATTTGCGGAGCTCATAGGGGACCTTACGAAATAGCCCACAGAGCAATGAGACAGGGATTTTACTGGCCATCCGCATCCGAAGATGCAAAGCAACTGGTGAAGACATGCGAAAGCTGTCAGATGTTCGCCAAGAAGCAAAACGCACCATCCAACCCCACCAGGTCGATAGTGCCTACTTGGCCACTCCAACGCTGGGGGGTAGACATAGTAGGGCCGCTACCAACAGCCCCAGCGCGTGATTCGCAGCCATGGCACTTGAGTATTTCACCAAGTGGATAGAAGCAAGACATCCGCCGTAATCACCTCAAAACCTTGATCGGGCGGTGGCAACAGATAACTGGCCGATTCGGGTTCCGGCCCTACATAATCAGACAACGGCAAACAGTTCGACTCAATCGAGTTTCGAACTTCGTGAGGAACTTTTCGATCAAGGTGACTTTCGCTTCGTCTATCACCCACGAGCAACAACGCGCCCGAAAAAAAGCCAACGGTCTAATCTTCTCACCGCCTCTAAGTCTTTATGGGACGCAAGTAAAGGAAAGTGGCCACCCCGAAATGACCGCTTGCGGTTTGGGGCCACAACATCTCCAAGTCCCGAGCCACCGGATTTACTCCGTTTCGCCTCCTTTACGGGAAGAAGCCATAACACCCGAAGAGCTCAAGCTCGGCTCGTTTCGTACACAAATAGCCGATGTAACAGAAATTCAAAGATTTGTAGATGCTGACACATCTGAATTCGAAAGTTGCAGCGGCGAAAAACCTCGACAACTACCACAAGGAGACCCAAAAGTCGGGCGAGACAAGAAGGTACTACGCAAGAACATCTACCCGGGCGACCTCGTCCTAATCCGGCATGCGGACAAGCAGGGCAAGCTACAATCACAATGGTACGGACCTTTCGTCGTCGCTAGCATGGTCAAGCCCGGGGTGTTTCGGCTCAAGACAGAAGAAGGCGACGAAACCATACACACGTGGAACGCGGATAACCTCCGTAGATTCTACGCGTGATGAATGCTCCTGGATCAAGAGTTGTAATTCTCTTTTCTTTATCATGGTTTGTAAGAGTTAAGACACGAAACAACACCGGGTTGCGCTCTTTTTCCTCACTGGGGAAGCCCTATCGGGGGTGTGAGGTTTTTTAACGAGGCAACTTGGAAGCGCTAAGTCAAACCCCTTATAAAGGTTTCTTTTCCCCAATCATCACTGGTAAGACATAAGGGCCGAAAGCAAGAGGTGACTAAGTCACACTTGACATATTCGGCAAAACTTATGCCCAGAGAGGGTATATGCTGAAGAAATCAGCAAACCAAGGCATAGAAGCCGAAAGACTGAGGTCAGAGAGGACCGAAAATCAGGAGGAAGTCCGAAAGTGACAACCTCCAAATGCTAAGGCCAAGGCAAACAAGGCCAGAACATCCGAAAATTGACCAAGAAGTCAAACGGAAGCTCAAGCGGTGAAACCCGCAAAAGTGCAGTTTGTCCATGACCACAGCACACTACTAAAGGCAAACAACCATTAAAGTCAAAGAGGCCAAAGTAGGTGCTCCCATTTATTACGCGTTGCATCACAATGTACCTCCCAATGCCATACCATCGGGCGATCATAGCAATAAAGGCCCAGGATACGGCAAGGACGGCCAAAACCACTATAAAACAAGACCCAAGGATCACACACCCCTCAGAAAACAACCACAAAGTTGTTTAGGGAATATCCTTAGGTAGCTACCGAGAGCAATGCCAAAGAGCAATAACCCAAGAAGAGCTTAGGCTCATGGGATTAAGAGGGATCAGGAAAGACCAGCCAGCATTCGGCCAAACAGAGGGAAACAGCTGAATAGTGAGTGGCTCTAGCAGCTTGCCCACAAGATGCTGTCATGAAAGAGCTTGTCGAAAGACAATTCTACCACGAGGAAGCCCCAAGGCCTACCCTAGAAAGAGTAGCGCGGAAAGCATTTCGACCAACTCCGGCACATCTATGATTACTCAAGGTGGCCGACAATATCTGGGTTTCAGCGAAACAACAGCTTAGCCCACCTGAACATCAGAAATCAAAGTGGCGAATGCTCCGGTGAAACCCGGGACAACATTCTCTATTGTGCGGGTTCATCCCCATGGGCCTGAACATCAGAAATCTGAAGCACCGAATGCTCTGGTCAAACCCGGGACAGCATTCTCCATTGCGCGAGTCCATCTTCATAGGCAAGACAAGGGTGGTATCGGAGCTGCTCGAGTGTACAAGAAGGTAGGCGGACAAATGCCGAAACCCGAAGCATTCGCCCAAATACCAGGGATTCGCTTGCCTACTTCTGGTCGAATGCACCAGTTAGCTAGGAGAAAAGAGAAAGCTGTAGCTCAAAGATGGCCGAATGTTCAAGATATGTAAGACCAGGTCTACATGATCAACATATGGCATATACAAAGGTTAAGTTAAAGATAAAACTACTTTCGGAAAACCATACAGCTTCCGTTTTCTCGCAAAGGGGGGAGGGGGTTTCTTGACAAGAAGAGATCTTTCCGAGAAAACGAAACCATCCTGACCGAAAGTAGCTCCACAAGCATATAAAAACAAAGCAAAAACATGGCATACCCAGCTAAAGTTGGCCAAAAATATAAGGACATTCGTGAGAGAAGGAAACACGTCAAGAAGATTGTGTTGGATAGAAACATTCGATCTGTCACAATCACACGCGAAACGATACAAGATCCCTAACCTTACAATATCGGTACCTAGGAGCCGGGGGGGCTTCGATTTCGTCATCCACCTCCAGCCGGCTCCAATAACACGCCACGAACTAAATTCCTCTGTCTTTCCGAAGGAACAAAGTTTCGCCAAAAATCCAGAATCGACCGACCATTTCGGGCGATCTTTCGTCGGGCGACACAAAGAAATCACCCATTCGGGCAGGGAATCTCTCCCGAAAGCTGCGCCATGAGGCACCACTCACACCGAAACCATCACGCTCAGCTTTTAAAGGAGCTTCATCCGTAAAATCAAAGGTCCCCTCCTCGGGAACCTGCCAAAAAGATTCAACAACGATTCAAACATGTATCATTACAAGCCCGCAGGCTGACATGGCCAAAACGATAAGTTCTCAAACATCTTCTACCCTATCGCCGTCGATCCCAGCATCGGCTTGGGCAGGGGGGCTTCCGTCCGCAGAAGGGCTGCCGGTTCCGTCAGCGGAGGTCTGCCCGTCCCGCTCTCGGGCGAATGCATGGACCTTGGCGCGAATCTCCTCCTTTTCTTCAGAATTCTGAAAGACAAACAAGACGCCGTCAATAAACACTATGGAAAGTCGAAACCAGATAGAAAGCATCAAACATTGAGTCATCGAACTAACCGAGGCTCTTGATTCGGCCGCCCTAAACAAGGCAAGGTCCTTTCCGCCCTTTTGCCAGAAACCCTCGTAAAATTTGGCAGCCACCGGCACCACCTCAGCAGGAGTCTTCCAGTAGGCGGCCGGATCCTCCTTCGGCTCCAGGGCCTCCAGGTGAGGACAACCTAGCTCGTGCAGGGCGGAACCAAACGCCCGGAGGGTCTCTAGAGACGCGTAAGCCCTTCCGGTATCTACCCGGTCATACGGGCCGCGGATCTCCCGCACGAGCCAGGTTAGCCTCTCCCTATGACCAAGCCACGGGCGGCGGAGCAGCCTCATCACCGAAGGAGGCCCAGCGGCGCAAAGGCGAAACCCCACCCTTCGATTCATGATAGAAAGCATCGAGAGCGCGGCCCGGTTGGTCTTCCTCTCGGTTTCGAGCTCGGCCTCCGTCCTTCACCTTCGCTCAAGCTCCATGGATTTCTTTTTTCGGCCTTTTCGGCCCGGGTTCGGCTTTGCCCTTCTCGGTCTTAGCCGCCTTTAGGGTCTTGGTCAGACTTTCGACCTTTGCCTTTTCGGCCTCCAGTGCCTTGCTCCCTTGACCATGGAACTTCTTCTCCAGGGTCCGCGCAACCAGCATAGACTGCAAGCAAGCACCAGAACAGTCCGAATAAGGACTCAATACGAAACCTAGATTCAAAAATTAGGGGGCGAAATAGCAACTCACCCCAGAAGCGTAGAAGTTGAGGGCGTCGATTAGCAGTTGCGGCTCCGTCTTCAGCAGCTCCTTCTCGGTTTGGGGAGCCGTGAAGGAGGAGGAGCAGTCCGTGCCGAATCTGACTGCCGCTTCGCTGGGAAGTAGGGGCAGAGTGCGAGGATCCACTCCAGCTACCACCCGAGCGTCCGAATGTACTCCTAGACAGCTGAGCAAGCTTGTAAGTCTTCTCTCGTCGTGGGCTCATCTCCTCGGGGGAGCTGAACCCGGAGTAAACAGCAGGCTCCCTGAAGTCACTAGAAGTGCTTCCAAGGGAAAGGAAGCCATGTCCAAACAGGCAGTCCTTATATATGCCGGAAGTTTTGATAAACTCCCGGTAGAACCGAGACTTACCCAGAGCAGCTTTAGGTGTCGAAGATGGGGGCGGAGCACTGGCCGAAACCGGGGGCTCCTTACTCGACTTCTGTTTCTTCGAAGTTGCAGCACTTGTAGCTGCGGCAGTATCACGGGGCCGCTTCACAACCCCGAAGTTGGGGCCCGACGAGGCCGAATCCCCAGAATCACGAAGAGTGGCAAGGGGGTCCTTCACAGCTTTGCCAGACCATTTCGTCCGAATCACTTGAGATGACCTGCACAAGAACACGAATAAGCGTCGGTAAAAACATAAGTAAATCCTCCCCGAAGAACGAAAGCTAAACACCGAAACCAATACTAAAAAACCTAAGGACAAGGCAGTATAGCAAGGACGAAGTAACAGTGCCAAACAGTCGAGTTCGGCCGAATGTAACCTTCCGGCTACGCAAACCAGGAACCTTAGCCAGATCACGACCTACCTGAACGCCACGGGGCTCTTTCGACCTCGGATGACAAATTTTCTGCCTTTTCACCCGCTCAAGTGGACCCGAATCGTGGCAAACAGCTTTGCCACGATAGACCGCCTTTCGTGCAGCTTTCGGCTTTGGCCTCGGCCGGAGTCAGCCGGTGGGGTAGGGCACTTGCATGGCGTCAAGGACCCGATTGATCCGGGCATTCTCCCCAATAATCTCTTGGGCCATATCATATTCGCGTTTTCCAACCGCCCCCAGAACGGCGTCGGTTTCGTCAACCACATACTCCAGAAAAACTTTCTTAGAGTGAAAGCGCGAGGGAACAACAGCCTGAACGGCATTCCTCTCGTAGCCGTAGTTCGGAGGTTCCACGACGAATCGTACTCTCGAACTCAACGGCCGAACGCCCAAAGCTACCCATTCTTCAACCAAGTCGCGGGTACTCTGTCTTTCCGAGGTGGCAAGGAAAGCGAGAGTGGCTTCCGCATCTCCTTCCGCGTTTTCAAAGCAAGGTGCATGACATTTCGCACGAAGAGGCACCATTCGGCTCTCCAGAACGCTGTTCATCGGCAGGCCGGAAGTGGAAGCTTCATGTTCGCTTCTGGCACTGACACGCGTAGAACCAAAATTGTGTCCATCTTGACCACTTGTTGCAGAAAGCAGGGGCTAGACGAAGGCTCCCCTTAGGTATGAAGGTGTAAGCTCCAAACTGAACGTTACAATGCTCCTTCGTCCTAACATCCCGGATCTGTTTCGGCTTTTTATGCAGCGCATAATACTGTACGAATGTATCAACACACAGGGGAGCGCCCATCATTTTCATGGCCCAGACGAAGGCCCCCAGGCGTGTAAATGCATTCGGCGTCAGATGATGAAACTGAAGGCCGAAACGGTCAAGCACACTGCCGATAAACGCGTCCTCGCAAGGCAGACGAAACCCAGCCTTGAAGTAGTCCTTAAAGACAAGCGCCTCCCCAGCCTTAGGTTTCGGGATCCTCTCTCCAGTTGGGGCCCTGCACAACAGCCTTGTCTCCCGGTCCATCAACCCCTTCCGCACATACTCATTCAGAACATCCTCGGTGACCCTTGAGGTTCCGGCCCAGTACACCTCTTGATGAACCGAAGGTCCCGGATTCTCGCCGGAGCCCTCGGCAATTGATTGACCTTCGTCATCCGATCCCTCTGGATCCCCAAAAGAGTCTTGCGCTGAAAGATCCGGCTCAGGCTCCACCTCAACATCCCCTCCAACAGGAGACCCTTCAATATCAACATCGGCCTCCACTCCCTCCACGGCAGGGGGGCTCATCGGACTGCTAGATTCGGACCCACTTTCGCTGTCGCTAGAGAAGAGGTGCGGATCGACGCTCTGAATCGGCTTCACATTGAGAACATTCGCTGCGGGCGAATCTGAGCCAGAGAAACTGCTGGATGATCCGGAGCCCTTCGAAGAAGAGCCGGATCCCGAGGCAGCCGGACCCGACATTCTACCGAATCAACGAAACCTAAAAGGCAAAAATAGGAAAAACGACAAAACCCTAAAATAAAAAAACGAGCGCCCAACTCAACCGAAACGAAACAAGAAGGAAAGGAAAACTTACTTGAAAAGGATGAAGTCGGACGCCGAATGCCCGAGTGCTACGAAAGCTGAGGTCGCCGAAAGCGGAAATGCTCAGGAGAGTGAGAACGATGAGGCGCGGGACAGCAAATGAGCCGGGAGGATCACCGCCCCGGCCCGGAGAACGTTATATAGATGGAACTGGCACGCGACTCGAGGGCGCGTCCCATCCGTCAGCTCGGGGCTCGCACCCCGAGGCAGCGCCGTTTCGCCTCCCCCGGGTTTTACATAAAAAATAAACCAAAAAACTTAAAAATTGAGAGATTCAGTTAAGAGATTAAAAAATAAAATCAATTATTTTAATCTCGGTTACAGAAAGCATGAACCAGGCATTCGGCTCCGAGGGGGTTTCTTGAGGGCCGAGTGGCCGAACCCAAGGGTAAGGCGAAAGGGTCTTACCCTTGGCTTCGAGGGGCTCTTGTTGGGGGGAGGCCGGAACGTGCCTACCCCCCTGCGGACGGCCCAAGGAACCACGGCAAAAGGTGGCACGAAGCGCCCACTTTCGGCCTCGGAAGTCGAATGCCTCTGATTTCGGGTCCCGACGCGGCCTGGGTGTCTTGGCTCGACCGACGAAGGCGGAGGCTTTCGCCCGGGGCGGCGGCGATCGCCCAACCTGCCAAGCCCCCGCTCCCGGAAAGCACGGTTCGGAGACGAAAGCCGTAGCATTGGGCGGGAGAAGCCGAATGTCGCGTCTTTCGTCGGGCGAAGATCTCTCGGAGAGGCGCCTCGCTCGGATGTGCTGGCATTCGGCTTGCCATGCCGAATGCCAAGACGCTCGCCCGACGAGACCGGGCGGAAGATCGCGCCCGCGCGAAGGCACCAACGTCTGCGGTTAGAAGGGACGGGTGTTTTGACTTGCGCCCCAGGGGCGGAGGACCAGCGCGGATCCCCTCGGCTCCGGCTTGGGGAATCGGAGGCAGTCGCTTCCCGTCGAATGTTATCCAGTGTTTTGCAGGTGGTCGTGATCCGGCTCCGATGGCCCTGCCAAAGGTCGATGAGAACGCAGAGAAAAGTACCTTTCTATCCCTGAGGCCCCAAGAAGAAGTGCGGGAGATCCAGGGTAGGTAGAAGGGTAGTTTTGGAATTGTAATAGCCTACTGACTATAAATAGACCCCCAGGGTCATTGTAAGAAGGACGGGGAATTAATAGAGGAGAGTACCAGTTCAGACATTCGCCTAGTGTTCGCCTTACCTTGTTGCGTGGTTCGTCCTACCAGGGGGTAGCCTGCTTCGGGGCTACACCAACACATGTTCTTCAAAACAATATGAACTAGCTGGATCATCATTTGTTTAGTGGGTGGGTGCCGCAACAATTTTTTTTTTTTTTTTTTTTTTTTTAATTGGGGGTGTCTTTTTATGCTACAGAACACATGGCCCAATGCACTCCTCTGATTCAGTCTTTAGGTTCTTAGATAGATAGTAAAGATTAAGTCATTATCGGCAAACATCACCATAGATTGGTTCTATGTCTATTAGCCAAACACTAGGTCATCCCATCATTCTTGGCAATATTTATGTAAGATTTTGTCCTCCATAATCAATCCATCAATTCCGTGGCAAAGTCGTACATGTTACTAGGCTGGCAGATCCTCAATTTTCAACTTTGCTCAAACCCTAAGAACACCCTGCTATTGAATTGATGGATTGATCTGCCACTGTTGAGTTGCCACTTGCATCTTTCACTTACCTTGGTGTAGCCACTATAGCTGAGTTACCGGTAAAAAATGTGTGACAGCCATCAAAGCTAAGGAAGCTGCATGCAGCGTCTAGCGTATCATTGCTGGCACCTCTGCCAAGGACCGCTAGGACACCATTAACCCCAAGAACGCCACTACTATGGAGTGCACTGACATCCACACTACGGAGTCCAATGGTAATTCCATGCCCATGGACCCTCTCCCCTTCATGATCACTCCTCCATGAAACCAATTTCCAACCTCAATGGGCACCCCCATGCCCATGCCTAGATGGTTGCTATGCATAGCGTCCACAGCCTTGTCACTCATCCTTGACCTCACCAACGACCACTACTCTCGGTGGCATGAGCTCTTCTTCCGTTCTCAGTTTGTACTCCCTCAAGACCCATGTCCTCAACGACGACCATGACAAAAGTGTACCATAATGGATGTGCATGGGCTGTGAGGTCGAGTCAAAGATCCTTGATATGATCCACAACGAGTGAGTTGGGACTGTTGAAACACAATGCATCCGCATGTACTACCTGGCTTACCATTGAGCCCCGAGAAATTCCCCTCCATCGGCAGAACCATGCTGGCCCTTCTCCACTTACCTCGAGACATGTCATGTGTCAGTTCATATGACTATTGAATTAAGGCTGTAAAGAAGCCTTCTTAGTGAACTATTGTTGTTTTGCTACTATTCTCACTATTCACACTTTTATTTCCTATGTCATGTCTTCTCAACTTCATTATTCAAGTTCTTCAATTTTTTAGCTGTGGTGTACTAAATGGCAACGACATTCATTTGTTGTGTAACCAGACATACCCTGATGCACATGTAGATGTGGAGATATCTGATGATGCAGAGACAATGCATTTGGACTTCAATAGGTAAGACAACTAAGATTATGTTCCCCTTATGTTTTAGCAGATGGAAATAGAATGCCAATTCATCAAATTATTATTCACTTCAAAACATATAAGGACCCATTTTATTTGCTGGAATTGATGAGTCTTTTCTTATTTCTAAAATAGATGCTTCTAATTCATTCTGTTTTCCCTTCAAGGTGTTATGTACACTTTGAAGGCTTTAAGTCAATGTAATTTAGCTAGCTTGAAGGGCTTTTGAGCGCTGAACCCTTGCTGACTCACATATTTCTCAAAAAAATGCAGCACTCCATTTCAGTTGCATGATGAAACCTTTGTAATGAAAACAATGGGATTATGTGGCAATGAACAAAGTGATCCTCCTGCGAATGGAGGTGAGTGCTCAAGTACACCGAGCAGTTATTATTGCTCAAGTACTAAATGGCAAGAAGGTTAGAAGGTTAGAGCCAAGAATGGAGGTGAGTGCTCAAGTACACCAAGCAGTTATTAAATGCTCAAGTACAAACCTCCAGGCCAAGACGGTTAGAGCCAGGCATGAATTGAATACCAGGAATAGGGTTCTCAGTGCATCTAAATGATAAACAATAAGAGGAAAATGTTTTAATGTTCTTTTACAGCTTAGTTTCTTCCTTACATCCAAATGATATACCATGTACTTTTTTCTCTTGCAAAATCATATTTTACAACTTCATGATATATTTGAAGCTGTAAATATTTTTTCTCATTGAACAAAAGTCAGGTAAGACATTCAATGGCAGTCACGCAACTCTCTCTCTATATAAATAGATATAAGGAAGTTTCTACTCCCTTAAGTTCTATTATTTTTATATTGGAAAAGGCTGAGGTCACTAGCTGCTACAGTAGTTTTCCAGTCTACAACTCTTAAAACAAATATTGTTTGAAAGAAAAAAGATCTCTGTTAGAAAATACACGACCATAAAAGAATCTTGTACTCCCTTTTGTTTAGGACCTATTATCATCGGCTGAAATAAGTTTCCCATTTGAGAAGGGTATGGTGAGCTTAGCAGAGTCGAGTGTATGGTCATAAAAGACCTCGTGATAAATGATACACACTCCCTCCGTCCCTTTATATGTTTGTCGCCCGGGAAGCGTGTTTGTGAGGGAAACACGGTTTTCTAAAGACAAACATTTAGGGACAGAGGGAGTATGTGATACATAAAAGATTCCTGTCCCAGTTAGAAAAAGAGCTTCGGTACGCAGTGAGTATGATGGGTGCAAGGAACAGGCGAATCTTAAATCATTACACCATGACACTTTTTTAGGGTCAGATATCGGACGCTAAAAATTATATTTGGGATGGAGGATCGGACGCTAAAGATTACTCGAGAGATCATCTGATGCTAAATCTGTATTTAGCGATTTATAGTCTGTCACTATAGGTATCAATATTTAACATTGAACTATCTCATCGCCAAAACTGTATACAACGACAATCTATCTTAAGCTAAAAAGAAGTGGCCCCACTTAGCTCACACACCCAACAAAGGCATCCATATTCGAATGGTTCAAACAAAGTTGTATGGAGAAATGACTAATACAAAAGTTATACATCTCAATGAGTTTTAAAATTTTGTTGTTGATAAAATTGTTGTTTAAGGTTATTTTGAATCCCAAGAATTGTTTATTATGCCAACAATAGATACATCTCCCACGTACTTTGTGAGACTAAGATAGAGATAATTGTATTGGTGAAGGAAGTGTAGTGCTACTTTATTAAATTTGCCTGAATTTTTTATGCAATGCTTATGGACCGAAAATATGTTGTTATGTTAGTTGGAAAAATTTTCCAACCAAATTTAGTTATTATTGTAATTCTTTGTTGAATCACCATAGAATAAACATAATAATATCCAAAATTGGTTAGAAAAATATAAAAAAACTTGGATGACACCATTATTTTAGTGTTTATGATCCCATAATTTTTTGAAATGATTTTAATGACACATTATTGCATATTGTTCACAAATACACACATCTCTCTCATATGGCAAGGTCTTTATAAGTTATACATTTTTCTTTAAAACTAACTCACACCACCGGATAAAGGAACTTCCGTGGCGGGCAAACAAAATTTTCCGTGGTGGTTTTTCAGCCCGCCACGAAGATAGGGTCACCGAAAATGGGATCTTTTTCGTGACGGTTTTTAACAACACAAATGACCGCCACCGTAAATCATAATAAAAAACAAAAAAAGGGAGAAAGCCCAGATCCAGGCCCAAATGGGCCCCGATCTACGCAAAGGGTTGCGCGTGGCCGCCGCCCGCCGCCGGGATCCGGCCGGCCTGGGATCCGGCCACGGGGCCGTGATCCGGCCGCCGCGAGGAACCACGCTGCCGGAGGAGCCACACTGGGATCCGCCTAAGCCGGGAGGAGATGCGCCGCCCGGGAGCGGGGCTGCGCCACCGAGAGGACATGTGCCGCCGGGAGGAGATGCGCCGCCGCTGGATCTGCCACCGTCGGGAGGAGATGCGCCGCCGAGACACGTGGCCACCACCTCGCGGCGCGCCACGCCACGGAGGAGCCGTGCCAACGGGAGGATCTACGCCGCCATCCACGCCGGGATCCGCCTATGCCGGCGAAGCTGCACCACCGGTGGAGGAACCGCGCGGAGGTTGGAGGAAATGCCATCGGTGAGAGAGAGAGGGTCTGGTGTGTGTGTGAGAGAGAGGAATGAGTGCTTGCTTGGGCCAAAGAAACCCTAACACTCCTCCCTCTCTCAGTATATATATGAGCCCAATTTCAGATTGGTTTTGAGCTGTTTTCTGGGCTCTTTGGACTCGCTGGTTGGGCCACATTAACCGTGGCGGGTTTTTTTTAAAAACCACCACGGTTAATCGATTACGTGGTGGTTATTAAAACCGCAATGGTTAATTATAAAAAAACCGCTACGGTTAATTGAGTTGTAGTAGTGTCATATGGAGAAATGAGCATGTTTAATATATTAATGATTTATATAAATTTACAATTGACAATTTTTTTTTCATTTGAATTTTTATATTTTGAAATTTGAATTTCAAGTTGTCCAAATTATGTCAAATGAAGAAATGACCGAAACCAAATATGTAGATCTTCATGAGGTATACAACTTTATTATATACATTTTTTTTCCATTTATGATAATTTATATTTCAGAACTTATGTATGAAGTTCCCTATATTAAGAATAAAAAAAAAAACCAAAATAAAAAAATAGCAAACACACGGCTGCTATATCTCTGGCGTTGCATGCGGCCTAGACGGCTTGCTAAGCCACCGGATGAGTGGTAGCTGTCCGATCGCATTGAACAGCAACCCTTAGGCTGACTGCACCGCGTTCGCTAAAGGCGAACTGGAGGAGGAGAGCAGATAGCGATCCAAAGCCCTGCACCGCTGTGCTGGAGGGCGTCACGCTACGCGCCGTGGTTCGCTATGTTGAGCGTTTCTCGTTCGTCCTCCAGGGGACGCAATGTGGCGTGGGGCCTACGGAGCAGAGCAGGGAGGCGCCCTCGCATCTCAGCGTTTTCCCTCGCCTACCGCCGCGCCACCACTGCAAGGAAGGAGGAGACCGGGAGAGAGAGCAGCAGCGGGTGGAGGGCCGTGTCGGGCGGGCGGCGGAGGGCAGGTCGAGCAGCTCGCGCCCGCGCCTCCCAGCTCGCCGTGCTCCCAGGCGGCGACGCCCCTGCTCGCGCCCGGGGCGGGAGCCGGGGACGAGGGGCACGGAGGGGAGGCGGGGCCGCCCGCCCGGGCGCGTGGCTGCCCGCCGCGCCGGTGTGCGCGAGAAGGCGGCCTCGAGCTCGCGCGCCGGCATGTGGAGCGCCGGCGGCGCCGGTCAGCGCGTGGAGCGGCGGCGTCGGCCGGGCGTGGGAGCGGCTCATCCCCCGCTCTGTTCTGCGGTGAACAGCCATGGCAAGGGAGGAGGAGCGTCGTCGGCGGGCTCGGAGGAGCCGCCGCGGCACCGGGGTGCCGCCGTCGCGACCGCTTCGCCTCCGCCGTCGCGAGCTCGTTCTGCGGGGCAGGGTGTGTCGCTATGGATCGAAGCCCGCGCCGTCGTTGCCCGCCCACGCCCGCCCGAGCCACGCCGTTGTTGCCCGTGCCTCCCGGCGCCACCGCCCGGTGCGCGGCGGCGAACGGCGGCGAGAGGAGAGGGAGTCACGGGCGAAGCAGGCACGCCGCCGCCCGAATCGAGCAACACCACCGCCAAATCGAGGACCCCCTCCGGGCCTCATCTCTCCCCGTCTTGACGCGGCCATCAGCCTCTCTCCCCTCGCGTTTCCGTGCTCCAGCTGGTAGGCGGGGCGGCGCGGCGCGAGAGGTGTGGCGGGAGGCGGGGCGTCGTCGTCATGTGAGAGAATTGGGGACGGAGCTGGGAGAAAGGTAGAAAGGAACACTGTCAATGACGTGTGGGCCCGATGGATGAGTAGTTGGGATAGAGATCGACACAAAGTAGGCACGAGTGCGGAGGAACAGGGAGAAAACGTGTGGGACCCAGGTGCAGGAGGGATACAGTGCGCTTTTGCCGCTCCCCGCGTGCAGAGATAGCCTTAGCCAGTCAAAACTGATTGCAGCCGGCCTCCTCCAAATCCTAAAAATCTATTTTGCCCATCCCCTCTCTCACACACAGAGCGGCGGCGGACCAAGCACTCGCTCGCACGCATGGGGAGGTCCAAGCGAGGCGATGACCGTGCGCTAGCGCGTTGTGGAGGGCCAGTGCAGCGGCGGTGACGACGGCTGGGACGCGCTCACGCGTCCGCGCCTATATATGTGCCCGTGGCCGAGCCGGAGCCGACGATGCGGCGGAGAAGACCAGCACTGCTGAGCTCCCCATTTGCTGAGTCCATGGTGAGGCGACAGCGCACACACCCGGAGAGCGACCGCGATGGCCACAGCCATGAGTGCACGCGTAGCACTGCTGCGGCGCTAGATGGCTGCAAGGTGGCCAGCCGGCAACCTACAATGAACTGACCACTCCTCCGCGCTCCAGCAAAAGGTGTGCTGCCCCTATCTTGCTCGATTTTCACTGATCTGATGGGCTCGATGGTTGGGGTTAGGGTGACGATGTCATGACAATCGAATATTGCATTACATTTCTAGAACATTTGGTGGAACAAGGTGTTTTCGAGAAGCCGACCTTATTCCAGAACTGCAACTTGCAGGGCATGCAGCTGACATTGAAGGGTGTGTGGCGATGTGCACATTGGTTTAACCAGCCAAGGAAGTTTCATGTTAGGTAGATAGTATGTTGCAGTATTCCTTTTTTAAGGCTTGAGTCATCTTGTTTGTCGCATGACAATGTGTTAGGACCCGGATGAGTCACTAACGATAACTGAGTTGGATTGGAGGATTTGCGGAGGAATCTAGGGTAGATTAGTAAGAACAGGGGATCGGGAAAAGCACGAACAGCAATTGGGGAACGACGTCAGACGGATACTATCTCTGTGGGGCATGAAGAATGCAAACAACATCAAACTATTGTTGTGCCAACTGATATAGAATTTGATGTCTTAAATATCATAAAAAAGACCATTATTGTTGTAGTGTCAGAGACCATTATTGCTTGATCAAAAATAAACTATACTCCCTATATGTTCCTAAAGAAAGTCGTTTGATGTTTCCCTTAGGTAAAACATTTTAAATTTCAACTACAGATAAATTTAATTTGGGTTGAGTTTGAAATTATTAAATTGACATAAGTGGATCAATCTCCAAACCCAGTCTTATAAAATTATATATTGGCTATATTTATAGCAAAAAAAAAAAAAAAAAAAAAAAAAAAAAGCGGTCAAAGTTATTTTGGTCAATGTCCAAAATGACTCTCTGCACGGGTATGGAGGGACTATAAATAAGAAAGCCTTCTAGGGTCGTTTTATTTTTTTAACTATATTCATAGTCAAAACAAAGCTCCAATTAATTGTCCCATATACATCCATGGACCTTAATATGTGTTTCATTGTGAATACGAACTAGCAAAGCTTCATCCTACATTTAAACCAAATAAACATACTATATGGTCATTAAAACTGAATCTAACAAAAAAAATAACTAATTTTCATATAAGTACATAAAATGACAAATAATTTTTTTATAAGATATATGTGCTTTCGATGAGAGAATAGGAGGGGTAAATCTGCTCTCACATATAAAAAAAATAAACAGAATTTATATCCTACATGGGTATGTTTGGGAGTTTTAAATATGGACTGCTCCAATTTGTAGCTAGTTTTAAATACGGACTGCTCCAATTTGTAACTTGCTATCTTGAATTCAAAAGCTCTGGATTTTCAATCGATATATCCATTGAAAGACATAAATCCTTGGTAAAGATTATTTCACTCTTTGTGAGCGTGTATCTTTGGGAGTTCACTGACATGAAGCTGAGTTCATGTCGTAGCGAGATGTCACAGACCAGATAGATTGGGCCGGCTGTGACACGTCGACGGGCGGCTTCCGGGCGGCGGCGCCCGCCTTGGTGGCCGGTTGGGAGCGGCAGCGGTAGGGGAGGTCAGCACAGGTGGAGCAGGCGCGTGGCGGCGGGCGGCGTGGCGGCGGGAGGCGGCGGCGGAGACAGAGAGAGAGAGGGGCACGAGATTATTTTCTTTATTGCTTGTCTCCCTAAAAGATTACAGACCCTTACTTATGTGGCCCGGCTTGCGGACTTGTAATCAAGCAACCTATGTAAAGGTTTCCTTATATGATTGGAATACCTTTTACAAGCAATCTTATTTATTTCCTACTAAGGGTTTTCCTTATAGTATTGGAATATCCCTTGCACACCAAAAGTCCTAAGATAATCCTAACTTGATGACGAAGCGGAGACGGAAACAGGAAGGCGGCAGCGGCGGCGGTGCAGGAGGCGCCCCCCTCCTTGCACGCGCGCCCCCTCCTAGGCCAGCCGTGGCCATTTGGGCCTGTTTAGCCCGCCCATGTGCGGCCCAATTCTGGCACGTGACATCTTCCCACCGTTCGGCCGAGGTGGCGCGTCCCACGTGCTGCCCAACCTACAAGGTTGGCGCCAAGGGGATTGTTGGTATTTATTAAGTGCAAAAAAGAATATAAAGGGTTCATAGCGCCTGTAATAAATATACCATTGTTGCTTTTACCCGGGAGTATTCCGGTAGTATCGTTATTTATATTTTCCACGGGGAAGCAAGGGTAAAGACTATGATAAATCAAAATCATGTATCTACTAACTTAATATACTAACTAAACTAAAGTGAGGGGGTAAATAATGTATATAATATGTATGATAATTAATAACATTTAACCAGGAGAATATTATAATATAGAGTAGATAACTAGGTCGAGAGGACAACGGGAGAGATCTAGGTTCCCCCAATACTTCTCTAGTACTTTGGTTCTATGATAACAATTATTCTAATACACTTTGGAGCAGCGGTACCGTCCCCGATCCTCGAAAAAGACGGGAAAGGGTGATCGGGGAAGGCCGCCAAAAAGCTCTGAAAACACCAACCCGAACGTGGTGGATTACAAAGACCGACAGGTCACCCCCCCGGCTACCACAACTAACCGTGGGATTGGGCGCAACCTCGGGTAACCTATAGCCTAGACACCACGCCTACACTATAAATTACTACTCTAGCTACCTAGCATAACTAGAGCCCTCAATACGGCGGAGATCCCATGCAATAGTATAATAACTATATCAATAACATGAAAGGCATAAAAGTACTAGAAAAGATATATTTAATTATGGCATAAAGTCTAATAGAGTTGAGATACAAAGATATACCGTAACGCTGAAGACTTCTCGGAACCGAACGCAGCCCCGCTCTCCCTAACTCTCTACTAGATCTATTCTATTACATTGTAGCTGTCTAATCTAATTCTCTAATATTAACGAGAGAGACCATCCATTCATGGGACAACTCTCAAGTCAATCTGGTACATGGCTCCTAGGGGTGTAGGGTTACATATATAGGGGTCTCCTGGCCTCCCTCCACCTTTAGCAAGTAATATGGTACTAAACCTTCCACCATATCTAATTATAATGCACATAGCCTTTATGGGCCAAATTCTGGTTTAGGCCCAATTAATCCCGCAGCTCTTGTTTCTAGAATATTCCATTATTTGTAAATTCATATCTTCTCATTCTGAACTCCAAATATAGCAAATGATATATCCGTTTCGATCGTCTCGACGAGCCCGTCGCAGTGGTGTACTCAAATCCATCATTTGACATCGTCTTGTGTGATGGCATTTGGCTTCTCTTTATTTGGTGCTTGTAGGATTAGATGTCAAGGCCCATTTATCTTGTAGATTTGGCCCAATTGTACCTGTTCTCGAAATCACTCTCTAAAATAAACAAAACACCAAAACTTGTGGAATTCATTAGTAGCAAACCCCTAAGTCTATGTTGATACTCATTTATGCCATTTTCTATGCTTAGTTGATTATTTAATATTATTAACAACAAGCGTCAACAAGCTCCCCAAGCTTACCCTTTGCTAGTCCCTAGCAAAGCTATATGCTATAGTAGGATCGGGAGTTGCTACTACGCTTTCATACCTCGAAATACTGTGTTTATCAGAAATAAATTCTCCTCTTAACCAGATTGCTCTCTCATACACATTTTACCATGGGGCGTAGCTTTTTCACGAATCATAAGCAATAAATGACAGAACAATCAAGTGAAGTACCATGTCTCAAGCTCTTTGATCAACTATCATCCTGGGGTTTTGCAATATTTTTCAAAAGAAACTCAAAGATCCTATGTATGACCCTCTTAAGTAGATGGTGGTAGTGGAGTTACACATGTGGTAGGACATACATAGTGGGATGATAGTGATGAAGTGGATAAGGATGAAAGGTAGCAAATAGCCCTTAGCCTTTTCTAGTATTTTTCTTCTCAAACATCTTGGACTACATCTCTCTTTCTAAAAATTGCTAGGACCTGGGCTGTCCATTCTTGGAGAGGTGGGCTTTGTCCCTACTTGTGTCCATTTTTTCTCTCTCCTTAGAGATGTGGGCCCTACTCACCCTCGGACACGTGTCCATTATTCATCTCTAAATATATTTTTATTATTAGGGAGGTAGGCCCCCTGCTCGCCTAGTATGACTTTTGTCCGTTACTCTCCCTCTCTCGTCTAAAATATTTATTTTTCTTTTCTTTTCTTTCTTTTTTTTTTTTTTTCGAATGTAGCCCGGCCTCTATAAAAACACGAGAGAGAGACATATCAAAGATTGCAAGAGTTTTTATTTTTTATAATTATGGCTAACGGCTTGATGGAATATGGGGATGCGTACTTCGGGTTAGAAGCAGGCGTATTTAGTGGAGTGGGATGATCTTGATGCGAATGATAAACTCTTAAGGGTCATAGCTAAGGAACTCATCATGTAATGTTTTATAATTTTCAAAGATAAAAACCGGGAGTCAAGTATCTCTAAGAATATGATAAACAAAGATCTTAACTTTTCATGTACTTTTATCTTTTTAAAGCTAAGACTCGAGATTAAGCATGTGCTTCCCACAGTGTTTGGTTTTAGAGCAAATTAAGCATTTAAAGTTTTGGGAGAATCTAAGTCCAAAGTGTAAGTACTTTTAAGAGGAATTAAGACGGAGCAACTATTCATCATTTCCTTACATAGGGATCATCTTCAGCGTTAGTTTTATTCTAGCAAGCATAATTAAGCACACTATCTATTTATTTATTTATAGCTAACATAAAGATCAAACTATATATATAACTTAAACTTTTTTATCTAGTTTTCTATAGTTATGCATCTTTTTATATCTTTTAACAAAACAAACTAGTAGTAAATAAGGTAAAGGATAAGAGTACTTACGGATAATGGGGTTGCACTCCCCAAAGCCGGATCTTGACATAGTCTTCAATGTTCTTGATGGTTGGAAGTAGAGGTAAATAGTGATGGTGACTGATTGATCTTCTTTAACGCTAGACACCATATGTGTCATGTCTCTCTTCCTTGGGATCATGTCTTTGTTATTCTTATGGCTTGTAGCTTTGTCCATCCACTTCCTTAGAGTGATTACTTTTTGTGATCGTGTTGTATGACACTCTTCTTCACAGATTCTTTCCTGCAAAATATTAGTGGACACATACCCGAGAGAATATACAACATGGTTGAAACAGGGGTTGTTGTCCATAAGATCTTATCTATGCTAATGAAAAAATGGTTCTTTGATTACTCTTAGCACAGATCAAGTCTTATAACTCATTTTATTTGTAGCTGCACTCTAGCATGTGGATCAGTCTTGAAAGGTAACTTGTAGCAAAAGATAGAGTGAATGATATTTGATACTTACAATTCTTCCATAAATGATGAATGAATCGAGTCTCCTTTTGCACAAAGTTTAGAGTTCATCGTATGCCTTACTTCATCTCTGATCTAAGCTCATCTCTTGACTTACCCGAATTGGATTTAAGAGTTTTCTGCAGGGGTTAGTCGAACACAATAACCAATGTCTACACAAGCAATACTTAGTTCAATAACCAAACTAGACTCCATGTCTAATTTAATTAAGGAAGACTATTTAACCTAAGCACCACGCTTAATTTAAAAGCCTTTGAAGCGCCCAATGGTAGAACTTCCAAACCAAAACTTACTATAGCAAACAAAGGTAGCATGAAAGCATCACTATAGAGATGTAAACAAATATGAAAGAGTATGATCATGGTGAGATTTTTTTATTTTTATTTAGATGCAAACATAAATGGAGTCAATGAACTAAACATGCAATGGATCTACTCTAAGAAAACATAAACTAAGCGGAGTGAATGCATGAGTTGATTAAGTAAACATGCAATGCAAGAAATTAAATGATAACTACTTAGTTAATTTATAATCAAAATTATCTCACTTTTTAATCATACTTACCATAATGTGCAGCTTCTATGTACGTCACTTGAGATGTATGTATTGAATTCTTGTGACGGCGACTTCTTCTTCCATCTATACATGGTTAGAATAATATATATATATTTAAATACATACCTTGAGATAGCAGGGTTCCAATGGTGATGAATCTTGATTGAGCGAGGCACCTGAATTCTTCAATCTGTGGAATCTTGTCGGAAGATCGCTTAACGACATCTTTTGTCCTGTCTATTCCACAATTCAACGTAACAAGGATAATCCTACTAAAGCTAGTTAATACACTAAATTAGCAGATATCAAGATCATTATCAAAATCTTTACGCCAATTGCTTCCCTAAGAACGGCTCAAAAAAAGCTTGTTGGTATTTATTAAGTGCAAAAAGAATATAAAGGGTTCCGCAAGCGCACAGAATAAATATACCATTGTAGCTTTTACCCGGGAGTATTCCAGAGTATCGTTATTTATATTTTCCACAGGGAAGCAAGGGTAAAGACTATGATAAATCAAAATCATGTATCTACTAACTTAATATACTAACTAAACTAAAGTGAGGGATAAATAATGTATATGATATGTATGATAATTAATAACATTTAACCAGGAGAATATTATAATATAGAGTAGATAACTAGGTCGAGAGGACAACGGGAGAGATCTAGGTTCCTGAATACTTCTCTAGTACTTTGGTTCTATGATAACAATTATTCTAATACACTTTGGAGCAGCGGTACCGTCCCGATCCTCGAAAAAGACTGGGAAAGGGTGATCGGGGAAGGCCGCCAAAAAGCTCTGAAACACCAACCCGAACGTGGTGGATTACAAAGACCTGACAGCAAGCCACACCCCCAGGGCTACCACAACTAACCGTGGGATTGGGCGCAACCTCGGGTAACCTATAGCCTAGACACCACGCCTACACTATAAATTACTACTCTAGCTACCTAGCATAACTAGAGCCCTCAATACGAAAGGAGATCCCATGCAATAGTATAATAACTATATCAATAACATGAAAGACATAAAAAGTACTAGAAAAGATATATTTAATTATGGCATAAAGTCTAATAGAGTTGAGATACAAAGATATACCGTAACGCTGAAGACTTCTCGAACCGAACGCAGTTCCGCTCTCCCTAACTCTCTACTAGATCTATTCTATTACATTGTAGCTGTCTAATCTAATTCTCTAATATTAACGAGAGAGACCATCCATTCATGGGACAACTCTCAAGTCAATCTGGTACATGGCTCCTAGGGGTGTAGGGTTACATATATAGGGGGGTCTCCTGGCCTCCCTCCACCTTTAGCAAGCAATATGGTACTAAACCTTCCACCATATCTAATTATAATGCACATAGCCTTTATGGGCCAAATTCTGGTTTAGGCCCAATTAATCCCGCAGACTCTTGTTTCTAGAATATTCTATTATTTGTAAATTCATATCTTCTCATTCTGAACTCCAAATATAGCAAATGATATATCCGTTTTCGATCGTCTCGACGAGCCCGTCGCAGTGGTGGTGTACTCAAATCCATCATTTGACATCGTCTTGTGTGATGGCATTTGGCTTCTCTTTATTTGGTGCTTGTAGGATTAGATGTCAAGGCCCATTTATCTTGTAGATTTGGCCCAATTGTACCTGTTCTCGGAATCACTCTCTAAAATAAACAAAACACCAAAACTTGTGGAATTCATTAGTAGCAAACCCCTAAGTCTATGTTGATACTCATTTATGCCATTTTCTATGCTTAGTTGATTATTTAATATTAACGTTAACAAGCGTCAACGGGGATGCTGATCGGGGATTTCGCGACACCGGGTCCATAGCTGAGGATGAGGGGACCCGACTTGTCATTGACGTCGTTGCACACTGTAGCGTCATTGTCGCCGATGGAGAAATCGGAGTGCAGGTCGTCGATGTAGATGCTGAACTTATAGCTCGGGGGGGCTGCACAAAGGGACGATCCATCCACGCCCTCATCACCGAGGCTTCGAAATGCCGTAAAACTCCCATGTCCGGCATCTTCCGGGGATGCTTTGGGAGTAGTATGTGCATGCTACGTGTACCGGGCGTCGATGTGTCTCAGAGAACTCATGTCAAGTAGAGACGACCGGGGGCGAGGTGAGGGCGAAGGGCGGCCGTGAGGGAGGTCGCCGGCCGCCGTCGGCACGGGCGGCCCGACCTGGGTGCCCGTGGACGCCCCGTGTTGACGCCGCGTGGTCAATGCTAAGGAACTCCCGACCGTTGTCATCGAAGAGGAGCACCGCCACGCCGCCTAGTTTGACGCTCGGGCACTCGATCCATGGGCAACAACACGCTTTGCCGGGAATGCCTGGTCTTCATGCGGATGAGTCGGGAGGTGGAGGCCCACTGCGATGCCATGTAGAGGGACACCCCCTTCGAGGAGGAGGTTCTAGAGGAGCTCCGAAGCTGCAGGGATGTAGTAGCAGTGGAAGTACCTCACAATGCCATTGTAGAGGCTCCACTGGGTGCGGTCGCTGAAAGCTCAATGGCGCTTTGCAATGATGCCGAAGCTCTGGTTCGTCGAGGTACCCAGGGTGCAGCTCGAGGAGGTCGCCCAACGTCCTGGCCGCCGATCGCCTCCATGGCAACGGCCAGGCGCTACCGTCTTGGCGCCCGGTCAGCCAGGGTCGCGTCGATGTCGGTGTCGGCGTCAGTGATGTTGTCGGTGCGATGGTCGTCGGCATCCTGGGCTGCTGTTGCCGGCAGCTCATCGTCGAAGCGGCGAGCAAGGTCGATGGCCTCCTCCATCGAACAAGGCTCAAACCACTGAGCACTCAGACAAAGCGTGTCGCGTGAGCCGCCGGCGAAGAGGCGGACACGGTGAAGCTAGCTCTCAAGGTCCATGCGAGATTTGTAGACCTCAAAAGTGTCGATGTTGTCATTCAGCCCGCCCTCCTGAGCAGGAGGCGCAAACTCCCAGGTGGTGTCGATGGTAAATGGTCTGAAGTCGCGTCGCGGGTACTGGGTGAACTCTTCTCACTCAACCAACAGCCTCCTTGGGGACGATCGTAAGGAACCGGACTGCAAAGAAGACCTATCGATAGAAAGCAGCATACCGGGGCATAGAACTCGGGATCGATGTCGCCCTTCGGCTCGAACAGCAGCTCCATCTTGTGTATCTAGATGTTGGGGTTGTCGCTGCCATCGTACTCGGGACGTAGACAGGGGGTAGGTCCGAGACTGCGTGCGGGGTGTCGCGGGTGGCGCCATCGTGGGTCACCCGGAGAGTCTTACGCGGTTCGCGTGTTGGTGGAGAGGAAGAAGCGGCCCGGTGTCGTGGTGTTGTCGATGATGATGGTGGTGACGTCCGGTGCGTCACCTGAACGACCGCCGCTACCCTCGTCTAGCTAGAGGATAGCAGGGTTGGAGTCGTCGTCGATGGCGTCGTCGGGGCGGGTGGCGCCCGGGGTAGTGCCGGAGGGCGTCCACGGCGGCGGCGGCGCGGCCGGGCTGTCCTACAACGCGGTCGTCGTGGTTGTCGAAAGGGACACGAGGTAGCTGGCTGAATCTTTGGGCGGTGTAGAGGTACTCCCATGCGATGCGGCCGCGAGACGTGTATCGATCTCGAAGCGGCGGCCGATCTTGGCGCGCTTGTCATCAAGGAGCTCCTTCAGCCTTGGCGAACTCATGCATCTCGGAAGCCATCGGTGGTGGGAATCGCCCCGGTCTCGGATACCAGCTGTCCACAGATCGGATAGATTGGGCCGGGCCGTGACACATCGACGGGCGGCTTCCGGGCGGCGGCAACAACGAGGACGGCGGTAGGGGCGGCGGCGCCCGGCCTTGGTGGCCGGTTGGGAGCGGGCGGCGGTAGGGGAGGAGGTCGGCGGGGGAGGCGGGCGCCGGAGAGAGAGAGGGCACGAGATTATTTTCTTTATTGCTTGTCTCCTTAAGAGATTATAGATCCAATGCTTATATAGCCCGGCTAGTGGGACTTGTAATCCAAGCAATCTCTCTAAAGGTTTCCTTATATGATTGGAATATCTTTTACAAGCAATCCTATTTATTTCCTAATAAAGGGTTTTCCTTATAGAGTTGGAATATCCCTTGCACACCAAAAGTCCTAAGATAATCCTAACTCGATGACGATGGCCGAGACGGAAACGGGAAGGTGGCGGCGGCGCAAGAGGTGCCGGCTTGCGCCGCCCGCCTTCCCTCCTTGCACGCCCCCCCCCCCCCCCCCCCTGGGCCGGCCGTGGCCGTTTGGTTCTTCTCTTTAGCCCGCCCATGGCTGGCCCAATTCTCGGCATGTGACACGATGGAATGTTTAGCCCGCCCATGGCTGGCCCAATTCGGCATGTGACACGATGGAAGAGATCAGGCATTGGATTGCATTATATTAGGCCTCGTTTAGATTGCAGATTTTTTCAACTCGAACTCATGTAACACTTTCATTTGTATTGTGTAAATATTGTTCAATCATAGGCTAACTAGGCTCAAAAGATTGGTCTTGTGATTTACAACTAATCTATGCAATTTGTTATTTATTTTATGAACATTTAATACTCCACGTATGCATTTAAAAATTAATGTGATGGAGATAGAGAGAGAGAGAAAAAACTTGGAATTTGAGGTGTATAACAAGACCTTACTGGATCAGGCTACCAGACTGCGTGCTGTGCATGCACATGGAGGCGGCCTTCCGGTGGAAGCGATCAGGCACTGGAGTGCATGCGTAGATTTCTCTGGTGTATATATTTTCTAGGATATCAATTGAATTATTATATTAGAAACAAAACATCGATCTGAAGTCTGTTTTTCTCCGCACTCTCCCTAGGTCACTGTTCTACCGTTCAACTCCCTCGCATCTCGGCTGTGCAGTTGAACTCCCAAAGATATGTAGGCAGTAGGCACCGTACGGCGACGCGCGCTCGTCCGCACCCCACGGCGTCAAGACCCGGCGCCACGGCTGTGTTGTACCCTATATTTGTCACAACACAACACAGATCAAATAAATCTGTCATCGTCTCCCTCCAGGGTTTCTACCTCTCTTCCTCTGCCCAGTTGCCGTCAATCCAATACATCGCCATGTTCTCCGGCGCCGGACCCCACTCCGCGGCCAACGACGGCTCCCCCTCCGACAGGAGCGGCGCAGCACCCTCGGCCTCCGCGCCAGTCTCCATGCCAGGCAGCGAGAGCACGGTAGCCTGTGGACACAACGGACATGATATTCAGGGAGACGACAGCACGCCATCGCCGCAAATCAGCCGTGAGGTGCGTGACCCCTGGCTTGATGTTCACAACATGCTCAGAGGAAAATTGTCGAATTTGTGGAAGGGGTCGCTAGTGTCTTTAGAGGATGCTTTTCAACCCGTCTAAATTGTTTTGGCTCTGTTACAACCATCTTAATACAAGCCACACACATTAGCATTGTTGTTAGTGTAATTACATGTTTGACAAATTTATTGTTAAGTTTGTTTCTCATCTTCTAGTTATTAATATTATGAATTATAGTTAGTGCTTGTGCCATCATAAGTGTTCTGGTTTTGCATTTATTAATTCTATCCTGAAACGGAAACATTGGTATTTATCCTTTTGCACACCTTTTGCACAGAACACATATGATTATTGGATGGTTTTCTGTTTTTGTGTTGATTTTGATTTCTTAATAAGGTTTATATTTCTTTGTACGGTCGGATGTTCTAGCATATTGATTGATCCAGAACTACTAACGTGCAAATAACTTCAATTTTGTTTCGCTTTACCTCATTGTATCTTTGGCTTGCTACTGTTTCATATTTGGTATGTCATGCATTATATCTTCTTTTTTTACGTATTCTAAACCTTGCTTGTTCTCTATTTATGATGCAGCCACAAGAAAAGGAGAAGGGCACATGCAGTTGGTCCTGATAAAAATGGCCGTGGATTGCGCCAATTCAGCATTAGAGGTTGTTTAAAGAGTTCCTTTACCACTTATAAATAATTAAGAGATGTTAGAACAACATAAATGTCTCTTTTTGTCAACTCTCCCAGCCACAATTTCCAAATTATTATTATTTTTGTTTGTATCATACATGTTATGCACTGTGTTGTACAACGTATATTGAGGCCAATTTATTGTACTGTTGTTCACCGAATCTTAGTTTTAAGAAGTCGTTTTAATTTATTTCTTTTCAGTTTGTGAGAAAGTTGAAAGCAAAGGGATAACAACCTACAATGAGGTATCCACTCTCTTTTCTTTTATAGCTATACCTAGTCTTATTTGGTGCCGTAAATTGTGTAAGGCTAGTCTCGGTAAGGAGTTTCGTAATTTTGTTTCCAACAATGTCATATCATATAGAATGAAATGAAACAAGGAAGAAACACCCCTTTTAATGGAATGTTTCATTATATGGTTTCATAGGAATTTAATTTCATGACTCATAGAGAGGTGGTAATCGTGCTGAGAGAGCTTTGGTGAAACTCATTTATTCTCCCTCTTCGTGAAAAACGTCGCTGCATCATAATACATGCTTACGTGGTAGCTTATTAAATGCAACTGAAATTTCCACTGAGAATAGCCTTTTTGCAAAGCAAAATTTAGAATAAGCAGCTGGTCATCATCAGGTATAGTCACCTCGAATCTTTATAAGTAAAATAGATGTGCTTATTTCATCGTATATGGTGTAAACCTGTGTGGATTTCTAGTAGAAGAAATGGCATCTCCAGAATAGCGTTGATATTTAAAATGGCGGCAGATAAACTGTTATATTTACTCCCTGAATTCCAAATTGTAACTCATTCTTGTGCTTCTTTGTGCATTGTTTTTCCTATGCACCTAGAAATTAGGTATGTCCATGTGTATATTAAAATCTATATATCTAATAAAAAGGCATGAACGAATTACAATTTTAATGGAGGGAATACACCATATGTTGATACGTGTAAGTAGAACGTTGTGTGGATTTGTCGGATCTTGCCAGTATACCAATACCTCTTTGGGGCAGGAAAAACACAAAACAACATCAAACTGTTGTTTGAACTTTCTTATTTTCCTGAAAAGAATTATCCTTAATTAATGAACTATATTTTGGAAAGAAACTTTTGTGGATTGTCACAACTTCACAATATTTGATATTGATCTATACGAGGAATATATCTTGATTTAGCAGTGTGGGATGGAGATTCTTCTTTGGTCCCTCAAAAAGTTTTGTTCACGAAACCATTGCATCCTATTTCTCCTGCATCTCCTGCTATCAATCTGTTGCAACATCAGAGAATTTGTGCATTTGGCCTGCATTTTTCAGGTGGCAGATGAACTGGTTGCTGAGTTTTCAAATCTCAATGTTAATATTGATTCTCCAGATCATGATCCTTCAATGGTAAGAAATATTGTTGTGACTTTGGTATGTGATTTATCAAGTTGTTAAGGGCATTCTGATTATGTTAATAATGCAGCTACATTTTGATGAGAAAAATATTCGTAGAGAAGAGTTTATGATGCGTTGAATGTCCTAAGGGCTATGGGCATTATATCTAAAGATAAAAAGGAAATACAGTGGAGAGGCTTGCCTAAGACAAGAGTTAATAATATTGAAGAATTGAAGGTTCTGCTCCTTTTTTGTAATAATGTGGATTTCATTGCAAACAGTATTACCCTTTCTGCTCATTTAACGGAGTTTGTGCATATGCTTTAGACAGAGGTCATTAAACGCAAAGATCGGATTGAAATGAAAAAAGCATATCCAAGGATTTACAAGAACAAGTAAGAATTCATTAGTCCCTCCTTTTTTATTTCCTCATGACATCGGCTAATTGATTCATACACATTAAACGTGAAATACCTAGGATTGTTCGTTTCATGGTTTCGGTTGCACTCAAAATTAATTGTACTATTTGTCCATGAGAATATCCTGAGAATAGCATTAAAAAGATTAACTCCAGTACATCTTTAATTTGGAGGCGCTTCTACATGCTGATGTGCCACAAAGACCAAGTACATATAGAGTTGCATGAATGGCTATCCTTCTCTGCTCAGAGAGATACCTTTTTGTTTTTATTGGATTGTATAACTAAATCAAATGTGAGTACAGTTGCTATGTGGATTTAAAAAAAAATATTCCCTCTGTCCCAAATAGAAGTGCAAGTCAGCCAATCAATCTTATGTTTGATCATATATATTAAAAATATTAATATTCATGATACTAACTAAGCATCATTAGATTAATCGAGCTCGATATTTTCATACTAAATCTATTTGGATATACCAATGCTGAAAGTTGAATATAGTTCATTCAAAATGTGAATGTGCACTTATTTTAGGATGGACGTTGTATATATTTTTGAGGGTCCAGTATGGCTGATTGTTTTTATCTAGTAAGCTACTAGTGGACTTTTGAGGTACTAAGTATCTATTGATCAGAATTAATCATTGTAAATTAATATTCCATAACATTAGTATATATGAAGACTGTTACGGTGTCGAGCTTTGCTGCGCAAGAAGTAGGGAGGTGAGTAAGGAGGAAGGGGTCGATCTCGTTTGCTGCGGGCGGGGAGCCGTGGCTGCTCGCGAGAGTTGCCGGGACGAAAGGGAACAGGGAGGTAGGGGGCGCCAGGCGCCGAGGGAGATAAGTATATCTCAATCACGGGCTAATCCCTTCTCATTAACCGAATCAAACTCTTATAGTGTTTACAAGATGGACTCTCCAACCAACTCCAAAGATATGGCTAACAAACTCTAACAAACTCCCTAGATTACCGACTAAGACTCCAACTCCAACTAAACTACTCCGGCCGACTAGGGCTGGTCCTTCCCTGAACCGGACTCAACCCGAAACCAGCGACTCGACCACTAGATGGCTTAACCTTCCTCTTCCTCCTTCGGTAAGTGTTGCCGTACATAACATCTCTCCCTCCCTTCGAAACAGCTCGTCCCTCGAGCTGGAACTCCGAGTAAGACTCCTTTGAAACTGGTCACCGGCTCCCAAGTGGCCTCGATCTTTGGATAATCGGCCCCATTGGACCAGCACATGCCACTCGTCCTGGCCGGGCGTGCCTGGCACCGTGCCCGACTGGAGCAAGGGACGTCCAGTGGCGTAAGGTGGCGGCGCTGGTGGCGACGACGGAGGAGGACCCTTGAACGGCTTGAGGACACCAGCGTGGAAGACATCATGAATCTTGGCGTCCGGCAGCTGTTGTGGCGGTAAGCAACCTCGCCCACACGCTCGGAGCCTGAAATGGCCCGGCAAACTTGGGGCAAACTTGGGGCCAAGCTTCCCCTTGCTGCCAGGGCGACGGGCTGCGTGTGTCGCAGGCGGCGCAGCGGCACCCAATCGCCTCTGCAAACTCAGGTCGCGGTGCTTGGCGTTGTAGAAGCGACGAGCATGCTCACGTGCTGCAAGAGCCGGCCACGCACCTCAGCAAGAAACTCGTCACGATTGACAAGCATAAGCGTCCCACCTGCGTCCGGGGGCGCCCTTGAGCGTAAGGCGAAGCTCCGCGGCTCCCGACCATAGACCACCGAACGGTGTTGCTCGCGGGGCTGTGTGATAGGCCGTGTTGTAGCGTAACCTCGGCCCAAGGAAGCCAATCCAGCCAGTCACGCGGCCGATCTCGGTGAGGCAGCGGAGGTACATCGCGATGGTCTTGTTCACGCCTCGCCTTGCCCGTCCGTCCGTGGGTGAAAGGCCGAGCTCATGCGTAGCTGAACACCGGCTGGCGGAACAAGTCACGCCAGGGCGTGGCGGTGAACACGGATCGGTCGGCGACGATAGACTCGGAAACCCATGGAGGCGAACAATCTCCCGGAAGAAGGCCCGGCGACGGGACGCAGTTTGTATAAGGATGGCCCAACGGAATGAAGTGGGCAAACTTCGAGAATCGGTCGACGACGGTGAGGATGACGCTCTTGCCGTGGACGCGGGGCAGGGCTTCGATGAAGTCCATGGCTATATCAGCCCACACCCGCGATGGCACCGGCAGGGGCTGAAGGAGACCCGCCGGGTGCATGGCCGCCGTCTTATTCCGCTGGCAGGTGGAACAAGCGCTGACGTAGTCGTGGACGACGCGGCGGTCATGCTCGATGTAGAATTCGGTGCGCAGCCGCTGTAGTGTCCGCTGAATGCCTTCGTGCCCACCGGTGTGTGCCAGCTGAAGCACATCTTCAAAGACAGCCGAGGTGGTCGGTACAAAGACCCGGCCCTTGTAGAGGAGGAGGCCATCGTGCACCGCCCGATCCGGGCCACGCAGCGTGCCGCGGCCGCCGCGTCCCCTGGCGTCCCGCGGCGCGCGGCGGCTGAAATCTCGGCGCGCAGCTCGTCGAGCAGCGGGAAGGTCGGCTCGAGATGGCCGCCAGGGCTGGTGCGCCCCGGCAACAGCTCGGCCCGAGGGCGCCTCGCCATCGCGTCGAGACAAGGCGCCCGCGACAACATTCAGCGCCCGTGTCGGTACTCCACCACGAAATCATAGCCAATCAACTTACTTATCCGGTGGATTCGGGAATCGTAGGCGGCCGCGGTCGAGGAGAAACTTCAAGGCGTAGTGGTAGTGCAATGCGGACGACGAAACGGCCGCCCCCAAAGATAAGGCCGCCAATGGCGGGACGGCCTGAAAACAAGGCCGATGAGCTCCCGCTCATAAGCGGCGACCTTCGTGGCGCACCGCAAAATGGCCGGGAGAAGAACGCCAATAGGGCCACCGTCTTGATGAAGAACAGCCCGAAGCCCGACCCGACGCATCACGGTCAACAAAGAACTCTTTGTCGGGTCGGGAGGTGCAAGACCGGTCTTTGTAGCAAGCGCCTTCTTCAACTCCGGACATCGCCGCTTCAGCCTCGGCGGACCACGAAAGGCATTCTTCCGCGAGCGGGCTGGTCGGCCGGCGCCGCGATCGCACCATAATCTTGGATGAAGCGTCGGTAATACCCGCGAGGCCGAGGAACCCGCGGAGACCTCGTGCCGGCGTGGGTGTGGCCACGAGCACACAACCTCCACCTTGGACATGTCCATGGCCACGCCATCCCAGTGAAATAACATGACCGAGGTATTGTACCCGGGTTCAAAGAAAGGTGCACTTGGACCTCTTGAGGTGCGGTGATGGTCGCGGGGCAGATCGACAAAGACACGCGGAGCTGGCCGGAGGTGCTCCGTCCATGACGAGCTGTACACGAGGATGTCGCCGAAGAACACCAAGACGCACTTGCGCAGGAAGTTCTTGAGGACGAGATTCATTAGCGCCTGGAATGTTGACGGAGCATTGGACAATCCGAACGGCATGACCAGAAATTCGAAGTGGCCGTGATGAGTGCGAAACGCCGTCTTCGCCACATCCTCCGGGTGCACACGAACCTGATGGTACCCAGACCGGAGATCGAGCTTGGTAAAAAGCTTGGCCCCATGGAGCTCATCCAGCAGCTCCTCAACTACGAGGATCGGAAACTTGTCTTTAACAAAGAGTAGCGGCGTTGAGCCCCAGTAGTCGACACAAAAGCGCCATGTCTCATCATGTTTCTTGACTAGCAGCACCGTGTGCGAGAACGGCGAGGTACTCGGGTCGGATGGTCCCTTGCTGCAAAAGCATCTCCTCACATTGCCGCTCCAATTCATCCTTCTGGAGCTGCGCATACCGATAAGGCCGGACTGCCACCGGGTCGGTGCCACCCTTGAGATGGATCCGGTGGTCACATGGGCGCGACGGTGGAAGCCCGGTCGGCGGAGCGAAGACGTCGTCGTAGTCCTCCGGCAGCCCGGTCGAGGAGGGCACGTTCGCCTCGGCACGCCCAGGTCAGCACCGAAAGCGGCATCGGAGGTGAGGCCGGTCGGGGCGCCGCCCACACCCCTCGAATCGCACGGGCGCCCATGGCGAGTGAAGGACATCTGGAGGCCCTCAAAGTTCCACATCACCGGCCCCAGGGTGCGCAGCCAGGCAACTCCAAGGACCATGTCATAAGCGTCGAGGGGGATGGCGAAGAAATCGATGGAGAACCGCTCCCCCGATCCGGGCGGCACATCTCGAGTCAAGCCGCTGCAGGCCACCTTGTCCCCATTGGCGACCACCACATGCGCGCCGTCAACGAAGGAGAGGTCGGCGCGGATGGCAGCATGGTGGCCGACGGTTGTGAGTGGAGCCCGAATCGACGGTGCCACGAACTCATGGGCGCCGCGCGTGGACGCCGCAGTTGCATGGTCTCCTCCACTCGTATCCCCGTGATGGCGTTGAGGGAGATGAGGGGCTTGTGCGGATCAAACAAATGCTGTTCCACTGCTGGTGCGGCCGCGCTGTCATCCGAGTCCTCCGGTTCTTCGACAATGTAGTCGGAGGCTTCCAAGAAGAACAGCCGGGCGCACTTGTGGCCCCGCACATATGGCTCGTCACAGTTGTAACAAAGCCCCTGTTTGCGGCGCTCAGCCATCTCCTCCGGCGAAAGCTTCTTGTAGGGACGCGCCGAGGTGGCCGTGGAAGATGATGCCGACGCTGAGACGACGCCGGGCGCGGGCAAAGCTCGGCGGGGGCGCTGGCGTCGGCGCCGGGCAGCGCTACGGAGGGGGGCCGTTCGGCGTTCATATGGCTACGGAGCCAAAGCGCATGGCTCATTGCAGGTCGCTCGAGATCATGGAGCTCAACGCCCACTCGATGTGCTCCGCAGCCCTCCCCGTGAACAATCGGGTCCGGCTGATCCGGCGAGAGGTGGCCGCATGGGCAAGCCGGGCCTGGAACGCGTCCAGGTACGCTTCCACGTTCGAGGTGAACGGGAGGCGCGCCAGGTCGGCGAGGTGGTTGGTGCCGAGCGGCGGCCCGCAAGCGTTCTTGACGAGGCGTCGAAATCGTCCCAAGAAGGCCGCCCATTGTCGCTCCCAGGTTGGAATACCACCAGCGGCGCCGTCATGTGGAACGAGGCGAGCCACACCCAATCGGGCGGACCGGGTTTGCTGGGCTTCGAAAAACTGCTCACACTTGAGCAGCCATCCTAGGGGTCCTCGTGCCCGAACGCCGTCGGGACGTGTGAGCTTATGAAAGCGCGGCACAGAGTTGGGGCTCTCAGAGTCCGAAGACGCCGGCTGCTGGATCGAGGCGGCCGGCGATGGCGTCGACCCGTAGTTGTACCCCCTCATGATCTCGGTCGTCGTGGGGACCCGTGACGGCGACCGCGGAAACCCGTTGGGGAACAAGGTCTCCGCGACTGGCGCTGTCTGGCCCGAGGAGAGCTGACCCGCCGCCGCAAGGCCAGGTGACGAGGCGGGAATCGAAGGCGTGATAGGCGGCGGTGGTGTGGAGAATGGGGGAACAGCGGGCGGCGTCGGGGCAGGTAGTGTCGGGGCGGGAAGCTGGGGAAAGCCCCCAAAGCTGGCAGACCCGGAGTTGGAGCTGGATGCCCCGCTCTCCATGGCTGACATGCGAAGCGAGAGTTCCGAGAAGTGACGGAACAGGGTGCCCATCATGGTGCCGATGCCATTGATTGCGGTGACAATATCAGCGTTGGTGACATCTTGGGAGAGGGTGGGGATGACGGGCGCGGGTTGGGTGGTGGTAAGAGCGAGGTGGTGGTGGCGGCGATTGCATCTCGTGATGGCGGGGCTGGAGACGGTGGTGGCAGCGGTGGTGGTGGTGACAGCGGAGGTGGAAGGGGACGGGAGGGGGGTGGCTGGAGGAGCAGACATGGTCTCGATACCAGGTTGTTACGGTGTCGAGCTTTGCTGCGCAAGAAGTAGGGAGGTGAGTAAGGAGGAAGGGGTCGATCTCGTTTGCTGCGGCGGCAGGGGAGCCGTGGCTGCTCGCGAGAGTTGCTGGACTAGGGAACAGGGAGGTAGGAGCGCCGGGGCCCGAGGGAGATAAGTATATCTCAATCCTGGGCTAATCCCTTCTCATTAACCGAATCAAACTCTTATAGTGTTTACAAGATGGACTCTCCAACCAACTCAAAGATATGGCTAACAAACTCTAACAAACTCCCTAGATTACCGACTAAGACTCCAACTCCAACTAAACTACTCCAGCCGACTAGGCTGGTCCTTCCTGAACCGGACTCAACCTGAAACCAGCGACTCAGCCACTAGATGGCTTAACCTTCCTCTTCCTCTGGTAAGTGTTGCCGTACATAACAAAGACATTTTTCATAAATGAGCCATGCATTGTTAACTATATTTTGCATTGCAAATTGAGTTAGTAATGGTACTTGGTCCTCAATTTTTAATGTTGATTCTGAAAATGCTTCGAAAATTACGTTCATGCTTTGTGAACCTTATGAGTTTTGTTTTAAGTATGCATGTGTCTGAAACTTGGTTCAACGAAATGAGCAGCTATATGTGTTGGGGATGAACCTTCCAGTGGTGTAGTGGCATTGCCATTTACTCTAGTTCAGGTAAAAATAATGCTTTACCTTCTTTAAATATGGATACAGAGATCTGTTGTTATATCATTATTATGTTTCAATGCTTCAAAATAAAATATTTGAGCCATTCCAGAGATATCATACCAAGCGAGATTTCCTTGGAGGAAAATGGACTTCGTTATGGATTTGAATAGAAATGTTCCACCATCCAAGGTTCTATTTAACCAATTAGAAAGTCCTAATGTCCACTTTCTATATTTTATTTTTAATAAAAAATGCTTCATCATTAAGTCATACTCTACATATTGATAAGAAATTTATTATTCGTTATGCCAACTAATATTTATTTGATGTCTTCAATTTTTTTAAAAACAAGGTTTCCATATACTCTAATTTCCATAAGTGTTCCTTTTGTTGTTAAGTTTGTAACAAAGAATTTGAACAAGGGGAGCTGCAGCTCAGTATTTTGAATTCGAGCAAGTTCTTGAAAATAACATGAACGGTTCATCTTTTGTTTTGTGGGTCGGTACCGCATCATTTTTTTTTTTTTGAAATTGGGGCTGTCTTGTTGTTACTTTATGTTAGACAACTCATGGCGCAAAGCATTGCTCTTGTGATGTGACCATGGGCCTTGTACCTGCACCTATAGGTTGTTAGATGGTTATGACTCATTCATTGTAGGCAAAGACCACCACAAATTAGGTCTATTTCCATAAGCCAAACCCTAGCTGGTCATCCCATCATCCTTGGAGATATATGTGTAAGATATTGTCCTCCATAATTAATCCATCAATTCCATGCCATAATCATACATGGTATTAGGCTTGTAGATCCTCAACTTGGAGATATATGTGTAAGGCTTGTAGATCCTCAACTTGGAAATTAGGTCTATTTCCATAAGCCAAACCCTAGCTAGTCATCCCATCATCCTTGGAGATATATGTGTAAGATATTGTCCTCCATAATTAATCCATCAATTCCATGCCATAATCATACATGGTATTAGGCTTGTAGATCCTCAACTTTCAACCTCTGCTTAAACCCTTACTACACCCTCTAGCTGTCATGCCTATTGACTTGCGACATGCATTCTTTGCTTTCCATGCTGAGTTGCCGATAGAGGGCGTGTGGCAACCATCAAAGCTGAGGAAATTGCGCGACGACCTAGTGTAGCACTGCTGCAACTACTGCCAAGGATTGCTAGGACACTGTTGATCACAAGAAAGAATATGGGTATGATGATCATGCAGAGTCAATGGGGATTCCATGCGCACGGACTCCCTCCCTCCTCGTATGATCTACAACAACCCAGCGAGTTAGTCAGGACTGTTGAAATGCCATGCCTCCGCAAGCACTGCTGCTTGGCTCACCATTGAGCCCCGAAATTCAACACCATCGGCATGCATCCTAAATGAAGCTGGTCCTTCTCCAACTACCTCGTGGCATCGTGAACCATTGCTAGAGGAACTAAGCAAAGAGTGCCATGTGTCTGTTGTTATGACTCTTGAATTAAAGCCATCAAAGAAACATTCTTAGGCCAGTCTCAATGGTGAGTTTCATTTCGTTGTTTCCAAGAATGTCATGTCATATAAAATGAAATGAAACTTGGATGAAATCCCTACTCTCAATGGAGAGTTTCATCTTGTGGTTTCATAGGCATTTAATTACATTCCTCGAAGATAGTTGGTATTCGTGTCGAGAGAGTTTCACCAAGATGAAACTCTTCCCTTCTCCCCTCCTCGAGTTTCATGCAAAAAGTGGACTTTTACTGATGTGGCGCCCTATTTAATGTGCATGAAACGTCTATGAAACCCCCATTGAGACTGGCCTTAGTGAACTCTTGTTACTTTGCTACCATTACCACAGTTCATTACTTTAACTCCTGTGTTATGCCTTCTCAACCGTTATTGAAGTTCCATTTTTTTGGGTCATGATGTGCTAATTGACAATTACTTTCATTTGTTGTGTAACTAGACACATCGTGATGCACATGTAGAAGTGGAGTTGTGCGGAGATTCACGGTCAGCGCATTTGGACTTCAATAGGTATGAAAAGAATTACAGTTTGTTCCCCTTTGCGTTATCTTGTGAACCATACAAACAATGTTTAATAACATATGTATCTCCTGATCTCCTGATTTTGGACTGCTGGTGAAACGAAGTCTTTCATAATAATTTGTTTGATATATTAATTGCATGTTCTGGATGATTCAGCAATTTTATTACATGGTTTGTCTGCTATTCGTATATGAAGTATCTTTAATGATTTGTGGATGCCAAGTTGGCTCAAATCTATTATGTTATCTTAATATGATAAATGTATGAGTAGATGTAATGACGGTTCATTGAATTATTATTCACATCAAAACATCTAAAGACCCTTTTTACTCGCAAGAAGTGATGAGTGCTTTCTCATTTCTGAAATAGATAGATGCTTCCGATTTTTTTATGCTTTGCTATCAAGGTATTATGTACATTCTGAAGACTTTAAGTCATTACAATTGAGCATGAAGGGCTCTTGAGTGCTGAATCCTTGCTGACTCACATATTTCTAAAAATGCAGCACTCCATTTGATTTGCATGATGAAAACTTTGTAATGAAAGCAATGAGATTATGTGACAACAAAGAATCTGATTGTATCGAAGCTCGTGTTGCGAATCGAAGTGAGTGCTCAAGTACACCGAGCAATTATTGGCCTCAATCACTTCAGCCTCCAGGGCCAAGAGGTATTTGGGTACCAAACTCACATCCTACTCCACGGATACTAAAAGGAGGGCGTGCCAAGCAAGGACACAATGAATAAGGTAATCAGTGCACTCCAAATGATATGTAGTAAAAGGAAAATATTTGTTTACAGTTCAGTTGCTTCCTTATGGAAATGGCACATGCATGTATATATAATTCGTGCATTTCTTTTTTTTACTATGTACTTTTGCTATTTGTAAAATCATACTTTACAACCACATGATATATTTGGAGTTGTAATAATTTATATTATTGAGTTAAAGTAAGGTAGGACAATCAGTGGCTGTCGAGCAAATCTCTATTTATATAAATTGATGAGGGGACAATTTTGTCCCGTCGAAGCTTGTACTCCCATGACTTCTATTATTTTTCATATTGAAAAAGACGGAGGGCGCTATGTTCTAAACTATTTGTCGAGTGTACTACACTTTTAAGCAAATACTGTTTGATAGAAAAAAAGGAACCCCTTGAGAAAAGACACGACTTTATGTTTAGGACCTGTAGCTTTAGGAAATCTTAGAGCTAGATATGACAACCTAATTTTTTATATTCAAATGGTAGAGGCAAAATTTGTTTAAGTTTCAATGTCTCCTAGAATTAATCATGCATCGAGTAAATAATATTTAATGCATAAGTGGTTTATGTCTCCTAGAATTCCAAATTTTTGTGCACAAATATTGAATGATACTAGGGAACCCAGCGCGTTGCTGCGGGAATTAAGAAAATGCAATGATCATAAGAGGAAATTTCATGATATCATCTCTGCACGATAGGGATATGAGCTTATTATAAAAAGTTGAAATATCAGTGTATTGAGTATACACAACTATTTTTTAAGACCAAAGTGCCAAGCTATTTGAACTGAAGTATCTGAACCGAGTATAACCAAAAAATTATTAAGCTCACACAATGTATCTTGCGGTGATTTAAAAAAGACTCGTAATTATTTATTTGAGTGAGTCCTTATCAACTGACATAATTCCTCCTGTTTAGTTCTTCATGGCTGATGTTGAGAACAATCTGCAATGGTTAACTGTATTAATAGCGAGTATAGTATAGATTTAAGATATTATTATTGATTGATTATTTAGAGCTTTGCTGATTCTAATAACTTTTGAGCAAATGATAGTACTTAGAATTAACCATGTGAAGCAGTGTCTATAACTTAAAGGAAACGATGGCAATTATTTTCTTAGGAAAACATAATCTATCATGAGACGGAATCGAGAAAAATATTCGTTGGTATATATTTTCCGGGAGGAACCTGATTTGGAGGGGGGAACAACTCAACAATTACCACGCTTGGACTCGAAGAAATATGCAGCATAACAATTGGCACCAATGAAGCTGCCGGCAATTTTGTGCACAAAATTAGAGGGCAATTGTTGATGCTCGTGGCTGGCAACTATTTCGAATTGGAGGCAGGAACACAACTGACGAAGAACGGACATGTGCCTGCGTTGGGGCTGAGAATTTGAGAGGGCACAATCATGGAGAGCACCATATAAATCATAGAAGGGATGTAACGGTATAGATGCAAGATAAATAAGTATTTCACTGATCAGAGAAAAATAAGTGTTACCAAGTTTAGTAATGCATGGCTTTATATTTGAATGGTGAGAGAGATTCCAGCCTTCGATCACTTCTTTTGGTTTATATACATCTGAAGACATTGCTCACAGTACAGAGGGCAATGAGCTGCATCATTTTTAGCATCAATTGTATCACTTGAAACTAACAGCTTCCTTCATCCTAATGCTTGTTGGAAGTGACACCAACTGCACCTGTCATAAGATGACCGATATACCAGCTGCAACACAAATCAGTTGAAAAACATACTGAAAGTTGAAGCATTGGCCTGCATCTATAAATCAAACTACATGCAAAGCTGGAATAGAAACAATTTCAGTTTTCTAAGAGAAAAAGAAGCAATGGCAATAGCTGCAAATTCATGTTCAAATACGTTTGCCTGGGCAATCTCAGGAACGTGCTTAGCTACTAACTGTGAAGAACGTCCCAATGTCGCCGCCTGCCGTGAAGAACGTCATGGACTGCTAGTACACCGCGGCGTATACCAGTGTCATCACCCATATGGGGAACAGGCCGGAGCACATCCTTGGCTTCGCTGACCACGACGGCTGTGTTCGTTGTCATCGTTGCTCCACCTGCGCCTCCTGGCCGACTCTGATTCTGCTGCGCACATCGGCGTTCAGTAAAAGGCGCAACAGTTGCATGACCTTGTGCGGTAACCCACGTACAGTACCTGATCTCCTGCCCTTGGGCTGGCACCTCTCTATTAGCAGAGCAATCACATATGTCAGTGAAGTAGAACAGTGACATTATAGTAGAAAAACTGGATATCTATTACTATTAGGACCCCCAAGGGGGGGAAAACACTTCAAGACAAAGTAATCAGTAAAAGTCAAGAAAGATTAGGGTGACAGAACAAACAAAAAGAATCCTCCATTAGTGAGGAAATTAAGGACAACAAAATTAACAATTTCCTTTGGGCAAATATCAGATAGTTCATTAATCTAATCTATTGTTTCCTCGTAACATGTGAGGCAAATTATCCTTAACATGTGTGACTCTTCCTTATGTTATATTGACAATCACAACAGATCAAAATTTTATACACAGCTTACTGAAACAATAGTTCTTAAAAAGAGGCTGGACAGCAAGATGGTCATGTGCGATCTCATAAATATTTGATCATGTAGTTGCTTTATGCATACAAATTATACAGACATGAGTCTAATTCAAGTGGACCAGCTGACAGCACTGTCATATACTATTAATCTACTATATACAACTGTATATGCAAACTGCAAAGTGTCCAACCTCAAAGCTCGGCTGCCTCTGAGCCTCTAACTGAATTTCACCAAGTGCTACTTGCTATAGTTAGTAGTCACCCTTTATATATTTATTTTCACAAGGATTGCTACCTGCTGTTTGTCACTTGATGTTCATGGTCGTTTAGCCAATTAGCCATGGCAGCCAACATCAGGTGGACAATGTTCTGACATGGATCAATATAGGGAACCTGCCCACTAAAATTGGGAGATAACTTCAAACAGGTTGTATCAGTGAACAGATATAACAGATTCAACAATTGTTTATTCTGATGATATGCCACACGGATAGCATGCAGCATTCCTGCAACAAATTCAATAACCCCATGACATGAGCCCAAATTCTCCCAATCCACCTCTAACCACTTGCAGACGTGCAAGATTAAAAATGATAACGGCAGCAAGTGCAGGAATCTTACTGAAATCATATACATTCCTTAGAAGGGTAGGGAACACCTGGTCCGAAACCAACAGCGGCCTGCAAACTAAGCAAGCAATAGTACTCTGAGTAACCGATGCAATGTAGCTCATGGAAGGGCAGACAAAACCTATGCACACACTGAGGAACAGAACACGCCCGGATAATCGAACACCGCAGCTTGAAACAGGGGCACGCGATCGAGCCGGGCGGGCGGGCGGAAACCTTGGCCGCCGCGTGTCACGGTGGTGCGCCCCGTTGTCCACCTGCCTGAAGACCCGCTGGGCGCTCGTCGTCCAATGACACCAACGCGACGCCCAACGCCCCTCGCCCTCGCCCTTGGGCTGGCACCTCTCTGGGAGGAGAGTCTCGAGCGCGAGGAGGGAGCGAGGAGGCGACGGGCGCGGGGTGGGCGAAGAGGAGGCGGAGCTCGGCGAGCCTCTTCTCCATCTCGTGCACGGTGGGTGCAGTAGATGAGGCGGACCGGGCGGGACGGGTTGGCGAGGGTGTAGGAGGTGATGAGGGAGATGAGCGTCGCCGTCTTGCCCGTCCCCCGTCGGCATCTCCAGCAGCGCGTGCCAGCGTGCGTCCCAGGGCGTGCCACCGCCGCGTCCCTGCCGCACACCCACGCGAGTCGTGGCACGCCGAATCCCCGTGCATATTGATCTGAACTTCTCTGAGCAAGCAATACATTAGACAAGTTTACATTCATGTCACTGCATTAATGATGCACATTCAGAGTTGAGACTTGAGAGCAGGGTGCTCGATTTGTTCCTGACTGGTGGTTTTGCAAAGGAACGAGCTGTTGACGATTCATCTCTAAAAGTGAAACAATAATCATCACGAGACAGAGGCGCCACTGCATCTCGGCATGCACAACTGATGGAGCAGAGCAGCCACTAGTGCGCGCGCTGGCAGCAGCAACCTCCTTGCGCTCACTGCCACCGTTGTCGCCATCGCCGCCGATCAAATCCCAGTAGTGGAGCTTCACGGTGATGGCGCCAGCGCGGCATCCCCGCCATCCTCGCGGGTCTCCTCAGTCTCGAACAACTTCCGTCCCCGGGCACGCCCGTCAGGGTCTTGGTCTCCTTAGCTAGCTGTACACCACGGCGAGCTCCAGGAATAGGTTCGCCAGGGTCTTGGTCCCCAAGGCACGGCACGGCACGGCACGCCAGGAGTCGGCGCCCCGGAGGGGAGCAGCGGCGGAGGAACGCCGCTAGCGAGTCCAGCGTCGGGGTGGTCGTCCCGCGCAAGAAGAACAGGAGCGGAACTTCGGTTGCGCGCTATGAAAGTTCCGCCGCCCCGGGGTTGTTTTACGTGCGCGTGGGGAGCAATTGCAAAGCCGGATATGGGTTGGCAGATCTGGGAGTCCAGGGAATCAAATTGCCAAGTTTCTCAAAAATGCAAACTCGTTTGCAAAACTGTTGGAGACCCATTTTATCATTTGTTTGCAAATTTTACGAATGCAAACCATGTTTGCAAAACTGTTAGAGTTGCTCTTATATGCCAAATGCTGTCAAAAACACGCCAATTACGAGCAATCATATTTATACACGTACCAATTGTAGCATTTATAAACATATATACAAATCAAAACATGTACGTGTTGACACTCAAACTTGTCCAAGGTAATATTAGGCGTCCTGAGTAAGTTGCAATGAAAATGGACATAATTGAGGTCAAGTGGCATCACAAAAGGAGCAACGAAACCCGCGGAAAAGATTGCGAGCCAACCCAGCCGGTTAGCCAATTTGGCCAGGCAACCAGGGCAGCTCCCCTTTAAACCAGCTTAGCTGGGTGGCCAAACCAACTAACACTACTACAGATTCGCTCATCACTACCGCCGGTATCACTGCCGAAATTTAGTCCACCGGCAGCGATGAACCGTGCCCGGCAGTGATGAACCGTCCAGGCGCGGGACAAACCAGAATCTCCACGGACTCGACCAATACCGGCAGTGAAGATTTATATCTCTACGGTTTTGAATCATTCCCGCCGGTGGTCTTGATGGACCGCGAATCACCGGCGGGTTTTGAATTAGAACCGATAGCGATTCGACGATTGACACAACCGGGTTGATTGGAACCGATAGCGATTTGGGAGGGGAAGCAAAGGAACATAAAACAAAAATCAGAAACTGAAAGATTAACACGCATCGATTAACAAACGATCGATCCATTAACAAACGACACAAACCAAATTAAACTGTCATAGAAACAAGCGATACAATAAATTAACATAAAAGAAAGCGGCCGGCCTAATTAAGCCGCCTTCTTGGCCTTCTTCTTGGCCTTCTTGGCCCCGCGCCTCCGGCCTTCTTCCCCGGCCTTCTTGGCCGCCATCTCCCTCCGTTTGGCCGCCGGTATCCCCTCGAGGTTATCGGCCAAGTACTCGATCCGGAGGGCGATGATGGACTTCTTCTCAAGTGGTGATTCACCGCTGGCGGGCCAAGTTGGTCGGCCAGCTGTTGAAGCTTGTTGCGGACGGCGCCGAGGCGATGCAGGATGGACTTCTCCGCCCGGTCGGCAGCCATGTCGATCATCGGCGTCCACCGACCCGGCCGACTTGTCAGAAAACGGGGTAGAGAGGGGAGTGTGTTCGGAGCGGAGTGTTGGAGAGCGGACCGGAGACGGGGTTATATGCGTATAAATAGGACTCAGCCAGCGGTTTCCACGAGGGAACGATTGAACATAAATGATAGAAAATTAAGATTGACACGCATCATAATAAATAATTTAGTTACTCAAGGAAACAGTAGAACCCAAATTAATTAAAAGATAAAGAGATTGCCATGCAAACATTAACCAACAAGCTGAACCATTAGCAAATTAACCCACACGGATCATTGTATCTTACACATCCACCTGGTCGGACAACGAAAAATTAACATAAACAAATAAAAGAAGAGAACCTAGGCCGCCTTCTTGGCCTTCTTGGCAGCTAATGGCGGCTTCCGGCGACGCCTTCTGGCCTCCTCCTCCGTTTAGCGAATCCCTCGGCGGTGGGTATCGGCCGGAGAGTCGATCCGGAGGGCGTAGAAGTTGGCCCTCTCCTCGAGGGGCAGATTCACCTTTGGCGTGCCAACGTCGTCGGCCATTCCCATTCAGCTTGGTGAGGGCGGCGCGGAGGAGGTCCACAAACTTCATCTCCTCCCCGGTGGCGGCCATGTCGGCGATCGTGGGGCGGCGAGTCCGGCTTTCTGTGAGAGGCACGAAGAGAGAGTTAGTGTTGGATAATGGGGGGGCGGGGTATAAATGTGGCGTTTCAAAAACACGGTTCCTCGGAAAAAGCGTAACCGGCGGCTCAGCGCCCAATGGCCGCCTCCTTGGCACTCAACGCCGACCGTATTTTCCAAAGCACAACCGGCGCTTAATTATTTTCCAAAGAACAAGTTAAGATTCAAATCAAGTTTTAATTTTTAGTCGCTCTTTGAACTGCAAACGAAAGCAGTTTCAGGGGCGAGAGGGAGCAACACACAGCAATAATATATATAATTTTCATTTTATTAATATATAAAAACAAAAAAAAATAGAACATATAATAAAAATGATAAAAACAAAAAAAAAAAAAGGCCGCCGGCCTAGTCCTCGTCCTCCTCCTCCTCCTCCTCAGTGTCGTCCTTCTTGGCCAAGGCCTTGAGAACGATCCCGCCGGCCGCTCCACCTTGGTGGCGTAGTGGTTCATCTTCTCTTCTAGGGGTGGATCCACCCTTGGAAGAGACCGTGGCGATCCGCCCGGCTCCTTGGCATCTGAAGGGGACGCGGAGGCGATCGAGGGTGAAATCCCTCTCCGATCACCTCCTGCATGCGGCGACCAGCAAAGGTCATCGGCCGCCGCCTCTAGCCGGGTGGCCGAAGGTCCATGCGGCGGTCTCGCTAGGAGAGGGCGGACGTAATGTAGTCGGAGTCGGTCGGAGTCGGGCCGGCCGGGGGCGTCGGCGCCGGCGCCTCCACCACCGGTTCCTTCCCCTTGTCCTCCGCCGCCTCCATCTCCTCCCCGGTGCACTTGTTGGATCCCCGAGCCCGAGGCAGCCATGGCGTGAAGAATGCAAAGAGAATGTGGCCGGATGATCGAGAACCGGAATGGATGAGCGCCATGATCGGAGGGGTGTGCTTAAATAGAGAGTTAGCCGGCTGCTCCACTTCCCCATGATCGAGCGGCGTCAAAGCAACCGCTTGGAATTCCCACGATCGCCCGGTTGGAATTCGCACGATCTCTTTGCTGGCGAAGCGTTTCCAGCGCCGTCGGTTTTTCGCGCTGAATTCCTGGGCTGCGTTTCCAATGGCGCCACGGGGCGACAAGAGTCTCCACCTTCATTGATCACCGCGCCGGCCCACACATGAACCGGCGGTGATTAACAAATCGGTGAAACAAATAGTTATATCGTAAAAAATTGATTTATTGAAATCATTAATTTTATCTCGGCGTTAATGCATTGAGATTTCAACTAACCCGTTAAGCACCCACGTACACTCCGTATTATAAATTTTCATTTTAATAGTACGTATATAGGCTCGCCGAGTAGGTCATGGCTTTGATATGTCACGGCCGCGGCCTTGAGAATCGTGTTGCTCTAGTCTTCACTACCGGTTCCGCTTAATTAAACCGGCAAAGTGTCTCTCGCTTCCCATGAGAAAAGGTCGAGCACCTGGCTGCTGCGTCGACGGGTTATATCAATGTCGCATAATAACACTGCCGGGTGCACTTTCGAAGACTCGCGGCGGTGATCACATATATCATCCTTTGCCGTGTACCACTACGCGGCGGTGTTATGGAAATATCCTTCTTAGGGTTAAAACTAAGAACCCGGCGTATTTTGCATTGTCAGCGGCGAAACGATGCGCCCGGCGGCGGACCACCGCACCATTGCGGGAAGGAGCACTTGTTGCCTCGTTCTCCATACCACGACCCGCGGTGCTTGGTTTATGCCGGTGCCAATTATCCGGCGGTGAACTTCCATATCACTACCGGGGTTTAGGGTTGAAACGGCGTGTCCGGTCCATTACCCGCGGCATCGGCCTATAAAACGGCTAGTGCGGCCCTTAGGTTTGCAATTCAGTTCTCTTCGTCCTCTTTCTTGATACTCTTGATTCGGTTAATCTGTTCTTCTTCCTCGATCTTCTTTGCTACTCTCCACATACATATCTATGGCCTCTCTATGGGAGAAAGCCCTCCACGTCTGAATATCGTTCTTATGCATCTTAGGCCACCAAAATGGTTCACACACAAGAGGTGCTACAAGAGTCTTACTAAAGATTGAGCAAAGTGCGAAGGTTAGAACAGGCTGTGAGATTCATGGAGCCATCCGGTTACGTATGCTTGAGATCTTTGGCAGGCTGGATTTACATGTCCATATAAGAGACATGGCATTCTCGGGATAAGATCATATCGATTTATGAAAATCGCTTCAATGAACATCTCCTTTGGTGATCAAAGCAGATTTTCATAAATTAACATGATCTTCTCTTGCGAATGCCTATGCATGCTTGTCATTGGGCGCAACCACGGCTTTTGCCATTACAGATAATTATCCGTAAGGCATCCTTGCCGTGGATTCAATGTAAATCGAGTTATGCCCCTCCTTGTAAGATCGAGCACAAGAAACCTCACAGAGCACCCGATGGGACCTCAACGGGCACCGATGGGCTTTCAAAATCCCATCGGAATTTCATCGGCAAGAATCACATTACCTTCGGCACTTTTTATTTTAAATGTGTTTGTACACTTTGACGATAACATTGATCTATTCGTGGAAAAGTCTTTGTTATCATATATGTAATTTTTTTCAAGGTCTTTGTTATCATATATGTAATCGGATATTGTAATCGGTTTGCTCCTCTATATATATAATCGTGTGTTCCTTTCCAATGGATGTTTGCATTTATATATCATAATACGAGCCACATTCTTATTTTTTCAACGCCCTTCTTATCTTTCATGGACGAACATAAATATATAAATGCTCTATGTACTAACCAAAAAGTTGGTAAACATCATTGAAATGCTCAACTCGGTGAAAAAAGAAAGGTCAAAGTAATCTCACGGCGGCGTGAAAAAGATAAGCTCACGGTTTGAAATATATCACTGCTTAGGGTTTTAAAAGAGCCCCGGTAAAAAGAGACAACACTACCGGTTTGCAAATACGAAACCGGTAGTGATCACCTTCTATCGCGTTTATCACGTAGGAAAATCTAATAATAAAAATATGGATCGAGAAAGACCTAAGATCTTGTGTGGGGGCATAATTTGGGTGTACAAGGTTGTAAAAAAATTCAAGACATTTCTATATTGTGGGAGTAGACATGCTTCACAATGGTACATGACCCCTTTCATCGGAAGCATGACCGACAATTACATCCATAAGCTATCTTTGGGTCATCTTTGTTCGGTGTGGTCTCGGCCTCAAACTTTTTCTTAGGCGTGCACATGCCACGTGTGTGAAGGAAGCTTTCGATGTTTGAGATTTTTCGGACAAGGTTTGGTATTTTTTTCAATTAAATTGAATTTCTACGCGGCGACCCCCGAGCAATTACAGGTTGAACTGGGGTTACCCACTAATAGAGCAGTGGTGCCAAAATTTCCCACATGGTCTCATGTGTCCCTAGGAGGCAATTCGGTGTGTAGGTTAGTGCAAAATTCATAAGTTTTCAAGCTTTAATTAACCTCCTTCTATCGCGTTTATCACGTAGGAAAATCTAATAATAAAAATATGGATCGAAAAAGACCTAAGATCTTGTGTGGGGGCATAATTTGGGTGTACAAGGTTGTAAAAAAAATTCAAGACATTTCTATATTGTGGGAGTAGACATGCTTCACAAAGGTACATGACCCCTTTCATCGGGAAGCATGATGACAATTACATCCATAAGCTATCTTTGGGTCATCTTTGTTCGGTGTGGTCTCGGCCTCAAACTTTTTCTTAGACGTGCACATGCCACGTGTGAAGGAAGCACGATGTTTGAGATTTTTTCGGACAAGGTTTGGTATTTTTTCAATTAAATTGAATTTCTACGCGGACGACCAGAGTAATTACAGGTTGAACTGGGGTTACCCACTAACGAGCAGTGGTGCCAAAATTTCCCACATGGTCTCATGTATCCTAGGAGGCAATTCGGTGTGTAGGTTAGTGCAAAATTCATAAGTTTTCAAGCTTTAATTAACCTCCTTCTATCGCGTTTATCACGTAGGAAAAATCTAATAATAAAAATATGGATCGAGAAAGACCTAAGATCTTGTGTGGGGGCATAATTTGGATGTACAAGGTTGTAAAAAAAATTCAAGACATTTCTACATTGTGGGAGTAGACATGCTTCACAAAGGTACATGACCCCTTTCATCGGAAGCATGACCCGACAATTACGTCCATAAGCTATCTTTGGGTCATCTTTGTTCGGTGTGGTCTCGGCCTCAAACTTTTTCTTAGGCGTGCACATGCCACGTGTGAAGGAAGCACGATGTTTGAGATTTTTCGGACAAGGTTTGGTATTTTTCAATTAAATTGAATTTCTACGCGACGCCTTGCAGGTTGAACTTGGATTATACATACTTCACAAAAGCATTACAATTAATTGATTACAATTGACACGGTACAATAATCAAAGTGTACAAACACATTAAGAAATAACCACCTCAAAAACACCCTTCTAGCACCTATGCCCGAGGTGGTTACAATGCTACGTTATGCTTACTGATCTAAGTAAAGGCGGATGGGACCTCTATGAAGAACCAATGTCTCTCGTGTGCCGGCAAAGGCCCGACGAGGGAGACGGGGCTCTCATCTCCCGGTGGCCGAAGCACAAGAATGCACGCTACTTGGCTCACGCTTTCCGTCTTCCGCCAGTCCATGCAACAATGGCATTGCACGAGCATCACACCCGACCTTACGTAAGCAGCGTTGTAGCTTAATCTTCAAAAACACCCTTCTAGTACCTACTTTGTATACCTTTGTCTACCCATGACAAAATGTTTATGTGGAGGGCTTTCTCCCAAATAGAGGCCATATATGTGGATAGGAGAATTGGCAAATAACGAAGAGGTCACAGCGCCGCGGTTCGCCATACATGGCTCTCTCTGGGCGGGGCTGTTTTATAGGCGGTGGTAGGTGGGAATGAGCGGTGGTAGGTGGCAACGGTGTGATCTTATCACCGTGAGCGGTGGTAGGTGGCAACGATGTGATCTTATCACCGTGGCGGTGGTACCCGTGTGGCGGTGGCAACGATTAATGCGATCAGCGTCGGGTCGGCCGACGTTTATACCCGGCGGTGAACCTATAATTTAACCTTTGCCGGACTCTTGTTAAACGGCGGTGATTAACTATAGAAATGGGCGCGCGGGTGAAAATTTCACGAGTCATTTGAACCCGTGCCATTCGTTCCGACCTCGGCGATATATAATAATTTGCGCGGTGGCGAGCTGAAATTTTCAGTCATTTCAACCCCGCCCCCAATCATTCCCCACCGGCGTCGCCCGGCGGGCGCCACCACCACACACGCTGCGGTCGTCCGTATTAGCCCCTCTGGCGCCCCCTCCATTCTCTTTTTTCTCGGCGTCCCCAGCGCCCGTGCCGGCGTCCCGCGCCCCCACGGTGAGAACTAATTAGCCATTTAGTTCCTCGAGATTTTTGCCTATGAGAATGAGATCTAATTCGCCGTTGTTCTCGCCTCGCCTCGCCCGCTTGTTCTTCGTCCACGTTGACGGGGGACGCCCGCTACCGCCGCACCGCCGTCTGCGGCCTCCCGCCCGTCCCGTCTACGCCCGACACCGTACTGCGTGACCTCGAGCTCGATTCAGCGGGAAGAACGCCCGTCCGCGCCCTCTCGCTTCCTTCTAGGGCGCTTGCGTCTCGCACCGCCGAGACAAGACGGGGCGTCGCAGACCGCCCGCGGAAGCTTCGGTGAGTGCGTCGGTCACGCCTTTGAGTTGTTCGTTGAAATGCCCGTGTTGATAAATCCAACCTGCTATTTCCTTTTTGTATTTAGATTTTGCTTTCAAACGGTTCGGGATCCTAATATAGTGCCAAAAGTATTTTAATTGGTCTATGGTGAACAAATTAGATTTAAACATTGTGGTCATTTACAGCAATGATTGAAGACATGCTTTCGAATTGTGATTGAAATGAGATAGATGTTGAAATTCATGAGTTTTCGTGGTGTTCAAAATCTTGCTGTACAACATTTCTGAATGACATAGCATTAACATCCTATTTTGGCTGCATGTATAGGCAAACCATGGCGTGGTATGTAGTGCATGTTGGTCAAGTGCGAGGATCTATCGAACACAGGAAGATTGCTCTGCTCAAGTCTCTGGCTACCACGGTAATTGTTACAAAAATACAAGACCGGCTGAAGCTTTCGGGGCCTACTATGGTGAAAACTTTCACTATCAACCAGCCACGGAGATCGATGAGAAGCCTCTCTCCATAGATATGAAGATTAGGAGAATTGCGACTTGGCCTATGAAAGATGTTTTGATTTCTGTCATGGCTATTGTCATTGTTTTTTCTTATTTGGAAGTTGATGTCCTAGGCTCAATTTCGTAGAACATTAGGTGCGATTAGTTGTATGTAACCTTTGAACCATGTAATGTATCTATGATGCTTTTATGGGTTTAAAAAATAGCTAATTTTCAAGAAAAAAATTCATAAATTATAAAAATTTTTTAAACAAAAACGCCGGGTGGCATGGGCCCGGCGGTGAATGACATACAAACCGGTAGTGTAACTACACCAAACACTATCGGTTTGAATTACTAACCGTCATAGGCAGCGAAACATCAGCATGTGGCTGCATTAACCAACCGATAGTCTCCACTCTAATAATCTTTGTCGGGTTGAGATCAGCGGTAAACGTGTTCACGTAAAGTTCAGCGGCGGGTTCAAAGTAAGCCGCCATTGTTAGCTCTTGATACACTTGTCGGCTCAGTCTAACCCGATAGTGTTATCCCCACGATTACATCGGTTCGTTAAAGCCCGGCGGTGCTCCCAATATCAACTCTGCGGTGACTTCCGAACCTACATTGCTTGGATCAAAAATCTTTTGGGTCGTGGAACACCCGACAATGTTCGGTGGCGGTCTTATTGCTAGCGGTTCGATATCAAACCGGCGGTCTCTCCTCGCATCACCGCCCGGTGTTTTGACCCGATAGTGTTTGAACCCCACATCACTACGCTATGGTTACGCGGTTCAATTTTTCGGCAGTGAAGGAGGGTTGGAGCCCAGCGGTGATGGACAATTCTCGTAGTAGTGTAAGCTGGCTCAGTATGTCCCGGGCGGCTAGGCGGCCACCCCAAATCCAAAATTAGCCGCTCCCTAGGTCGACTAAGCCGATTTGGATAACTTCCTCAAATGCAAGAACGGACTTTACCATTGTGTTCCTCTCATTGAGCTGATCGAAAAACATATATGATTTTCCCCGTTTAGAGTCCTGGATGAATTAATCAAGATTGTTGGAAGGTTTCGGTAGGAAATAACAATTGCCAATCGCCTTAGCCGGTTTTGACTGCCAGAAAACAGCCCCGCATGACCAAGGAACTTCGGCTTAGCCGACCTAAGGTCGTCTTAGCCGACTTTTGCCATGTCCGATCAAAGCTAGCTCGCATTTTGACCGTTTTTGAAGCGGTTTTCGACTCCTTGAAGGATAAGGCCACCCCCACCTTGTATATTTATGGTCTATGGCCCATTGAGGTGCCCAACACACACAATCGACACAAAAACCAATCTACTACCCCTCTTTTACCATATCTTCATCTCTACCTCTCCTTTTTCTTCGTCGCCGCTACCACGAACGGGAGATCGGCAAAGACAAGGTTCTAGAGTGGGTAGGCTGGCTAGGGCAGCCCATAGTTGCTCCACGCACTCACGGGGTGCGTCCCGGGTAGCATGTGGGGTTTCGGGTTTCAAGGGACTTCGTCGGTTGTGTCTTGCGTATCGCGCTCATCGCTGGAGGAACAAGGTTTAGGTGTGGATATCCCTAGGCTCAAGTTGATTCCCAAATTCGGCTTGCCCTAAATCAAGTGATCTAGCTTGTCACGTGCGAATTGGGCCAACCAGGGGATGTGCTAGAGCGGCCCAATAGGCGACGGCCGGCCGGGGCGGGCGGCTAGGGAAGCGTCGCCGCCGCCGCCGCCACATCATCATCGTCTCCACCCATACTTCGCCATCGGGTTTGAGTTGAATTAGGACTTTTTGTGTGCAAGCGATATTCCAAATCTATAAGGAAATCTCTTATTAGGGAATAAATAGTATTGCTTGTAAAAGGTATTCCAACTCTATAAGGAAAACTTTAGAGATTGCTTGGATTACAAGTCTCATAGGAGGGCCATATAAATAGGGGGTATGTAATCTCTTTAGGGGACAAGCAATAAAGAATAATTCGGACTCTTGCTCCCACGCCGCTCGCACCTACGCTAGGGGCGGCCTCCTGCCGCTGTGCCACCGCCACCTCCCCTCCTGGCAAGTGTCCTGCTCCTGATAGTGTGACCCAACGTTCGACTTGATGGCGTCCGCGGTGCTCCTCTTCGGCGACAACGGCCAGGAATTCCTCTACATCAACAACGTTAGCATAGACGCCAATGGATGCGCCGGGCGCCCGGCGCTCGAGCTGCCCGTCAAGGCGGCCCGGCAACCTCCTCTGATTGTCTACTTTGCCTCACCTCGACACGGGTCGTCGACTCAACACGTGTTCAGGCACATCCACGCTCGGTACATGTGCCGTACACCTACTACTTCCAGCATCCCCGGCTGCCCGCGGACACTTGAGCTGTCGGGCATCCTCGGTTACCTCGGTCATGAGGGCGGCGTGGATGGATCCGCCCTTCGTGCAGCCCGTTGAGCTCTAAGCTCAGCGTCTACTTCGGCAGCCTACGCCCGACTTCTTCTTCAATGATGAGGAAGCTACGATCTGCAATGACTCCAACGACAAGTCGGGCTACCTCATGCTCGCTACGGACCAGGTGTCGCGGCGTCCCGATCGGCATCGCATTCGCTCCTACCTGTTGGGTTGGCTGGCGGCGTGGACGCCCGCCTTGTTGAGCGGTGGGGGGAGATTTCCGTGCGAGTGGGCCAGCCGGGGGCGACCTAGAAGCGGCCCAAGCGGCGCCGGCCGGCCCAAAGGGACAAGCAATACAGAATAAGCGGCCACTTTCGCACCAGCGCCGCTCGCACCCGCCGCCCGGCGCCCATCACCTCCCCCCTTCCTCTCCTTCCCTACCACCCCAACTCCACCACACGCCACCTCCACCCCAATCTCCGCCGCCGAGCTCACCGCCGATCGTGTCACAATCGCCGGAATCCGTCCGGTTTGTGACATAGCTCTTTATTTGGTGTGTAACTGATTTAATTTTCAATAGTACGTCTTGCATTTCCATTCAATTCAATGAAGCCTGTTTGGTTGTTAAACTGCCTGCTTTCGGTTCAATAAATTTGTGAGGGTAGGGGCCCCACCAGTTTTCTCAAAATCAAAAAGTAAAAAAGAAAAAATAGCAGGTCCTAATCGAAACAGGATTAATGGATGAAGCATCGAGGTTTTTTTTTTTTTTTTTTTTTTTTTTTTTTGTCAAGGAAGCATCGAGTTGTATTGATCACATACATGGACCGTTTATTTATACATGACAAGCGTACACAGGAGCGTATTTGTGCACGATCGCTGGTTGTATTTCTGCACGTCGCCGTGATCAAATATTTGAGCATGTATAAATATTTGATCGCTGTACTTGACAAGCCTACACAGGAGGAGTACATGTACACATTACATACTGATGGAGGGAGTACGTGATCGACCGCAACACGTGGCCGGGCCGCGCGCGAGCGGAGCAGGGCGCCGTGCGGCGCGTGCCGAATTAATGAGTACCCGACGAGGCCGAGGGCCCGAGGAAGACGCCGACGCGACGCCCCGCGACTCGACCGCGGCGGATGAAGCCAGCGGCGTAGCGTGCAGGGCGGGGGCGAGTTTGAGCACGATCGCTGAGGCGATCGAGCGCGCGTCGTGCGCCACTGCATGGGCAGCGATGGACTCGATCAGCAGTGGACTCCCCCGTGGCTTCGCGCCACTCATGCCAGTTCTCCACGAGGGCGGTTCGATCCGCACCCACCGCCTCAAGATCCAGCGCACGCACGCTCTACGGCGCCTCGCTCGATCCCTCATCTGCCGCCGCCACTGTTGTAATCTTCTGTTTATATGACTAATAACACAGATTAAACAATTCATCAGTTGATCATTCCTTGCTCTTTTCACCGTCTCCCTCCAGTCGATCCTACAGCTCGCGATGTTCTCCGGCGCCGGACATCACCCTGCGTCCACCGGTGGTGGGGGCGGCTCGCCTCCGACAAGTGCGGCGCGGCGCCCTGGACCTCAGCGACAGTCTTCACGCCGGCCAGCGGGAGCACCGGCGCCCCACACCTCAACGGACATCACATCCAGGAGATGGCCGCAGGCCACCATCGGAACAAGCAAGCGAGAGCACATTCGCCGGCCATCTCATCGGACTTGACATCGAGGGAGACGACAGCACGCCACCGTCGCAACCAGCCACAAGGTACCTATGTTCCCCGGCCGGCTTGATTAATTATTCATTCTATCACTAGGTAAATGCCCGTGCGTTGCAACGGGAAAAAAAATTGATGCTATGATAATATATTTATATGACCATGTATTATACTGTTACAAAAAACAAGATACTATGAGCACAATGTTTGAGATATCAGTATTGCGCAAGCTCAGCTTATACATCAACTATTTATTAACGACAAACAAAACAAAAAGATTGTACATAGAGGCGGGGAGACCTTTGGGTGAAATGAGATTAATTCCGTGTATCATCTGACAAACCATAACAGCACACGTTCTCCATCCTTACTGCAACCATAAGGGTATTGGGGTATTGACGCAACACAATGGAGAAGCCTTGCTCCTTAACTGTTAGCTCTGCACAGGAAACTTGTTGAAGCACAACCTTGCTCCTTGATTTGTTGGTTTGCTCTACACAAAAATTCATTGCTTTAGTCATTATCTCTGCTTGCTCTTTGCTTTTATGGCAAGCTCTGCACAAGAATTTGTTGCTTTAATTATTAGGTACACATCAAAAAATTGTAAATCTTCGAACCAAGCATGCAGTCCTGAATAACCATAATTCAAGTACAGTACTCTGTTTTGCCCTGTCTGCTATCAGCGCCTGATATGAAACATGGCATAGATATTTTGTCACTTGAATTGTTTTGCAAGCTAATTAAAATGATTTACAACATTTGCACAACACTTCCAATATAGCAACCATAGTTTACCACTAAACCTATCCCAATCATCAATTCTTCGGTTTTCTAATATGCATGAATTTGAGACGTTTATGGATTGCTTGCAAAGGCCCTTTTATTCTAGAAACCATGGCACATGATGGAAGCAGGTAGAGATGCCTACTACCATAAACAGACTTGAAAACTATGTGATACCCTATGAAACAGTGCACAGCGATATCTCCTGATCACCGGAATCGGACTGAGTGCTTAAAAATCACCGTGACTGTTGTTCACATATCTATTTAGTAGTATCATAGGAGTGTCCTCTGCATCTCCATATAGAGAAATCAGATAGTTAAATTGGAGCACTACTAAAATATCAGAATATTGGGTCTCAAAAAGTATAGCAATCATTTGCCTGCTGCTAGCAGTTCAAAAATACACAAGCGGCAATGGAGCAAGTACCATTGCTGGAATGTATTTATAACTACTTAAAGTGCACCAATGGATTGCACTGTCACAGACCCACGGTCTCACGGATATGATTAGTTTTTTTCTTCTCAAACACCAATGGAGCAAGTACCACAAGGTACGTATGTTCCCCGGCCGGCTTGATTAATTATTCATTCTATCATGAAAGCGATGGAATTTATCGTTTTGCTAGCCCTTGTAACAGCTCATGCATGGCACCGTTTCTCATAGAACATACGACTTTTGTTTGTTTTATTGTTTTTTGCCACATTTGGTGTCCCTTGTTGATTTCGTTAGGTTTATTTTTTTTATAGGGTTGCATATTCTAGGTTATTGATTGATAAAGATCTAGTAATGTCTAAATAACTTCAATATTGTTTTTTTTTTTTTTTTTGCTTTACTGGCCTTTACTAACTTCGGCTTGCTACTGTTTCATATTTGGTATGTTGCATTATATCTTCTTTTCAGTTATTTATCTGGTCATTTATGTAACAAATTTCTAAAACATGTTCCTGGTTCTTATTTGAAATGCAGCAAGAGAAAAAAGAGAGGGGCAGACACAGTTGGCTGACAAAAATTTCCTTGGATTGTCCCAAGTTAGCAAGAGAGGTAGTTTAAATAGTTCCTTTATAACTTATACACAGGAGAAATAAGATTGACACAAAAGTCTCTTTCTCTCCTTTTCAACTGTTAGAGCTGGATTTCACTGAATGTTAGTGTTACCAAGTCTCATGATGTTTAAGTTAATCTTTTTCAGTCTATGACAAGGTCAAAAGCAGAGGGAGAATGACCTACAATGAGGTATCCTCTGTCTTTTCCAAAGTTCACTATACCTAGTCATATTTTGTATAATTGCATTGTATAAGGCTAGTTTTGGCAAGGAGTTCTGCAACGTTGTTTCAGAGAGTGTCACAAGATATAGCATGAAATGAAACGTGCACAAAACACCCACTCTCAATGGAATGTTCCATTCTATGGTTTCATAAGCATTTAATTTAATGACCCATAGAGAGTTGACAACGGTGATGAGATAGTTTCCATTAAACTCATTTCTTTACTCTCCTTCAAATCATTGCTACATCGTAAAAAAATAATTAGTGGCATCTTAATAAATACAAATGAAATTTGAACTGGGAATAGCATAACAACCATTTCTGCATTGCAGAAATCAGCATAAGGAGCCAATCAACATCAGGTACTGTCGTAGGAGTGGCACAGAAGATATAAACTCACCTTCAAACTTTAGAAGTAAACGACATGTGCTTACCATTTGTCCCATCTGCTTTACACCTATTGGATTTGCAGTAGAAGAGCTGGCATCTCTATAAGAGTATTGATATTGATAAAAGGTGGCAGATAAGTACCTGTTATATTCACTCTCTCCATTCCAAAATGTAGAGCGCCAGGCTTTTCTTAGTGCATTTTTTCCCTATGCATCTAGATACTAGCTATGTCTAGATGTATAGTAAAATCTATGTATCTAAAAGGGCTAAATGATTTACAATTTTCAATGGAGGAAGTGTACCATAAGTTGATATGGGTTAGTAAACTGTTGCAATATGGATTTGCCATTTCTTGTCAAATTATATCAGTGCCTCTCCAGGGCATGAGAAATGCAAACAACATCAAACAATTGTAGTTTCTTATTTTTCAGAAAACTAATAATCCTTAACTAAAGAACAATATTCTGGACAGAAACTTTCGTGGATTGTCACGACTTCACAACGTTAGATATTGATCTGTACCAGGAATATATCTTGGTTTAACAGTGTGGGATGACTATTCTGCTTTACTCCCTCTTCTATCAATATTTTAGTTCAATGAATCTATTGCATCCTCTTTCTCTTGCATCTCCTTATATCAATCTGTTGCAGCGTATGAAAGTTTGGTCATTTAATTTGTCCTGCATTTTTCAGCTGGCAAATGAACTGGTTGCAGAGTCATCAAATATCAATACTAATATTGATTCTGCAGAACACCATAATCCTTCTGCGGTAAGAAATACTATTGTAACTTTCGGTCTATGATTATCATGTAGTTAAAGACATTCCGATTATATTAACAATGCAGATACAATATGAGAAAAATGTCCATAGAAGGCTTTATGATGTATTGAATGTCCTAAGTGCTATCGAAATTATATCTTATGATAAAAACGAAATACAATGGAGAGGACTGCCCAAGACAATTACAAAGGATATTGAAGAATTGAAGGTTCTGCTTGTTATCTCCAATAATGTGGATTTATTTGCTGACGGTTTTACCCTTTATGCTCATGTCATTAAGTTTATGCAAATGCTGTAGACAAATGTCACTGGGACTGAAAGACCGGATTGAAGAGAAAAAAAGGCATATGTGAAGGATTTCGAAGAACAAGTAAGAATTGAATAGTCCCTTCTTTCTTAATGTCCTCATAACATCGGCCAATTGATTCATACACAATAAACGTGAAATACCACAATGTTTATTTCATGGTTTCTGTCACACTAAGAATTAATTGAACTTTTTTGACCACGAGATTTTTTTGACAATAGCATTGAAAAAGTTGAATCCAATGGATCTTTAATTTGGAAATGCTTCTGCATTCTATGTGCCACAACAACCAGTTACAGAGTTGCATGAATGGCAAGCTGATTTATTACATTATCGAACCAAAAGGCAGTGATACCTAAATCAAAAGTGAATTCAATTGCTACATGGATTTCAGAAATGCTCCCTTTGTTCCAAATTAAATATAAGTGCATTTCTTGTATTTTCAGGTGTCAACAATATCATGTTGGATCAAATATATTAAAACTACTAATATTCATGATACCAAATAAGCATCATTAGAATAATCACACCAGATCTTTTCATAGTAAATCTAATTTGATATACAATTATTGAAACTTGAAATTAATTGACTTGAAAGGTGAGATGTGTGCTTCTTTTGGGATGATGGGACTATATATTTTGGAGGACCTTGTATGGTTGAATGATGATTTTTTATCTAGTAAACTACTAACGAACTTTTGAGCTCTAAAGCTGTTTGGTTGAATGATGTTTTTTTATCTAGTAAACTACTAGCTCAACTTTTGAGCTACAAAGCTTATCTAGTGTGAAGCCATGTTTTGTAAATGCGCAATGCATTGCTCATACTGCAGATTGTCAAGTAATGATATTTGCTCCTTCATTTTTTAGTGCTGATTTTGAAATATTTTGAAACTCTTTTTGTTATGTTACCTCACGCTTTGTGAACCTTATGAGTTTCTTTTAAGTACGCATGTCTCCAGAACTTGGATCATCGAAATAAGCAGCGATATGGGTCGGGAAAGAAGCACCTTCCGGTGGAGTGGAGTTACCATTTTTGCTAGTTCAGGTAAAAACAATGCATCATCTTTTTTAAATATGGATCTAGTGGTACTTTCATTATACCATAATTATGTTTCAATGCCAGCTACAAAAAAGAGAACAATATAGTTTGAGCATTCCAGAGATATTGTATGGATATCCTTGGCAACAAATCAATTCTGTTATGGATTTGAGTGCAAATGTTCCACCATCCAAGGTCCTATTTAATTGATTGGACCTTAATGTGCACTTTCTATATTTTTTTGGATAAATACGCCTCATCAATTCGTCACATTATAGATATTGATCAAGAAATCTAATATTTGTTATGCAACTGATATTTAATTTAACGACTTAAATTTCATAAAAACAATGTTTCAATATAGGCTAATTTCCATAAAGGTACCTTTTGTTGAGTTTCAACAAAGAATTTGAATATGGGGAGCTGCACCTCAGTATTTGCTAACTTAACCATGTTCTTCATAACAATATGAACTAGCTGGTTCATCATTTGTTTAGTGGGTGGGTACCGCAACAATTTTTTTTGAAATTGGGGGTGTCTTTTATGTTAGGCAACACATGGCCCAATGTGCTCCTCTGATTCAGTCTTTAGGTTCTTATAGAGTTAACATTGAGTCATTATAGGCAAAGATCACCATATAGATTGGTTCTATGTCTATTAGCCAAACACTAGGTGATCCCATCATTCTTGGCAATATTTGCATAAGATTTTGTCCTCCATAATCAATCCATCAATTCTATGGCGAAGTCGTAGATGTTATTAGGTTGGCAGATCCTCAATTTTCAACTTTGCTCAAACCTTAATAACACCCTCCTATTGAATTGATGGATTGATTTGCCACTGTTGAGTTGCCACTTGCATCTTTCACTTACCTTGGTGTTGCCGCTATAGCTGAGTTACTGGTAAAAAAAGTGTGACAGCCATCAAAGCTATGGAAGCTGCATGCAACGTCTAGCATATCATTGCTGGCACCTCTGCCAAGGACCGCTAGGACACCATTAACCACAAGAACGCCACTACTATGGAGTGCGCTGACATCCACACTACGGAGCCCAATGGTAATTCCATGCGCATGCACCCTCTCGCCTTCATGATCACTGCTCCATGAGACAATTTGCCATGGCCAACCTCAATGGTCACCCCCATGCCCACGCCTAGATGGTTGCTATGCATAACGTCCACAGCCTTGCACTCATGCTTGACCTCATCAACGACCACTACTCTAGGTGGCATGAGCTCTTCTTCCGTTCTTGGTTTGTACTCCCTCAAGACCCATGTCCTCCGCGATGACCATGACAAAACTCTACCATAATGGATGAACATGGACTGTGTGGTCGAATCAAAGATCCGCAACGAGTCAGTTGGGACTGTTGAAACACAATGCCTCCAAATGTACTACCTGGCTTACCATTGAGCTTCGAGAAATTCCCCTCCATCGGCATGCATCTTGAACCAAGCTGACCCTTCTCCACTTACCTCGAGGCATGCCATGTGTCAGTTCATATGAACTATTGTTCTCCCTCTTCGTGAAAACGTCGCTGCATCATAATACATGCTTACATGGTAGCTTATTAAATGCAACTGAAATTTCCACTGAGAATATCCTTTTTGCAAAGCAGAGTTTAGCATAAGCAGCCGGTCATCATCAGGTATAGTCACCTCGAATCTTTATAAGTAAAATAGATGTGCTTATTTCATCGTATATGGTGTACACCTGTGTGGATTTCTAGTAGAAGAAATGGCATCTCCAGAATAACGTTGATATTTAAAATGGTGGCAGATAAACTGTTATATTTACTCCCTGAATTCCAAATTGTAACTCATTCTGGTGCTTCTTTGTGCATTGTTTTTCCTATGCACCTAGAAATTAGGTATGTCCATGTGTATATTAAAATCTATATATCTAATAAAAAGGCCTAAACAATTTACAATTTTAATGGAGGGAATACACCATATGTTGATACGTGTAAGTAGAACATTGTGTGGATTTATCGGATCTTACCAATACCTCTTTGGGGCAGGAAAAACACAAACAACATCAAACTGTTGTTTGAATTTTCTTATTTTCCTGAAAAAGAATTATCCTTAATTAATGAACTATATTTTGGAAAAAGAAACTTTTGTGGATTGTCACAACTTCACAATATTTTATATTGATCTATACGAGGAATATATCTTGATTTAGCAGTGTGGGATGGAGATTCTTCAATGGTCCCTCTCAAAAAGTTTTGTTCACCGAAACCATTGCATCCTGTTTCTCCAGCATCTCCTGCTATCAATCTGTTGCAACATCAGAAAATTTGTGCATTTGGCCTGCATTTTTCAGGTGGCAGATGAACTGGTTGCTGAGTATTCAAATCTCAATGTTAATATTGATTCTCCGGATCATGATCCTTCAATGGTAAGAAATATTGTTGTGACTTTGGTATGTGATTTATCAAGTAGTTAAGGGCATTCTGATTATGTTAATAATGCAGCTACATTTTGATGAGAAAAATATTCGTAGAAGAGTTTATGATGCGTTGAATGTCCTAAGGGCTATGGGCATTATATCTAAAGATAAAAAGGAAATACAGTGGAGAGGCCTGCCTAAGACAAGAGTGAATGATATTGAAGAATTGAAGGTTCTGCTCCTTTTTTTGTAATAATGTGGATTTAATTGCAAAACAGTATTACCCTTTACGCTCATTTAACGGAGTTTGTGGATATGCTTTAGACAGAGGTCATTAAACGCAAAGATCGGATTGAAATGAAAAAGCATATCTGAAGGATTTACAAGAACAAGTAAGAATTCATTAGTCCCTCCTTTTTTATTTCCTGATGACATCCGCTAATTGATTCATACCCATTAAACGGAAATACCTAGGATTGTTCGTTTCATGGTTTCGATTGCACTCAAAATTAATTGTACTATTTGTCCATGAGAATATCCCGAGAATAGCATTTTTTGACGAAGTCAGCCAGGGAAACCCCTGACCTATTTTTTTAATTTTTTTAATAGTACAAACCTGTTTAAATTCGCTCCAACGAGTCGAACCCAGTCTCTTGGTGCTACTTTCGGGTGCTCCCCGAGAATAGCATTAAAAGATTAACTCCAGTACATCTTTAATTTGAGGCGCTTTTGCATGCTGATGTGCCACAACGACCAAGTACATATAGAGTTGCATGAATGGCTATGCATGAATGGTGATGTGCCACAACGACCAAGTAGATATAGAGTTGCATGAATGGCTATGCATGAATGGCTATCCTTCTCTGCTCAGAGATACCTTTTTTGTTTTTATTGGATTGTATAACTAAATCAAAGGTGAGTACATTTGCTACGTGGATTTCAAAAAAATATTCCCTCTGTCCCAAATCAAAGTGCACGTCAGCCAACCAAGTTTCGTTTCATGATTTCAAAAATATTAATATTCATGATACCAACTAAGCATCATTAGATTAATCGAGCTCGATATTTTCATACTAAATCTATTTGGATATACAAATGCTGAAAGTTGAATATAGTTCATTCAAAATGTGAATGTGCACTTATTTTAGGATGGACGTTGTATATATTTTTGAGGGTCCAGTATGGCTGATTGTTTTTATCTAGTAAGCTACTAGTGGACTTTTGAGGTACTAAGTGTCTTTTGATCAGAATTAATCATTGTAAATTAATATTCCATAACATTAGTATATATGAAGTCATTTTTCATAAATGAGCTACGCATTGTTAACTATATTTTGCATTGCAAATTGAGTTAGTAATGATACTTGGTCCTCAATTTTAATGTTGATTCTGAAATGCTTCAAAATTACGTTCATGCTTTGTGAACCTTATGAGTTTTGTTTTAAGTATGCATGTGTCCGAAACTTGGTTCAACGAAATGAGCAGCTATATGGGTCGGGGATGAACCTTCCAGTGGTGTAGTGGCATTGCCATTTACTCTAGTTCAGGTAAAAATAATACTTTACCTTCTTTAAATATGGGTACAGAGATATTTTGTTATATCATTATTATGTTTCAATGCTAGTTTCAAAATAAAATATTTGAGCCATTCCAGAGATATCATATCAAGCGAGATATCCTTGGAGGAAAATGGACTTCATTATGGATTTGAATAGAAATGTTCCACCATCCAAGGTTCTATTTAACCAATTAGAAAGTCCTAATGTCCACTTTCTATATTTTATTTTTTAATAAAAAAATGCTTCATCATTAAGTCATACTCTACATATTGATAAGAAATTTATTATTCGTTGTGCCAACTAATATTTTTTGATGTCTTCAATTTTATTAAAAACAAGGTTTCCATATACTCTAATTTCCATAAGGGTTCCTTTTGTTAAGTTTGTAACAAAGAATTTGAACAAGGGGAGCTACAGCTCAGTATTTTGAATTCGAGCAAGTTCATGAAAATAACATGAACGATTCATCTTTTTGTTTTGTGGGTGGGTACCGCATCATTTTTTTTTTTAAATTGGGGCTGTCTTGTTGTTACTTTATTGTTAGACAACTCATGGCGCAAAGCATTGCTCTCGTGATGTGACCATGGGCCTTGTACCTGCACCTATAGGTTGTTAGATGGTTATGACTGATTCATTGTAGGCAAAGACCACCACATATTAGGTCTATTTCCATGAGCCAAACCCTAGCTGGTCATCCCATCATCCTTGGAGATATATGTGTAAGATATTGTCCTCCATAATTAATCCATCAATTCCATGCCATAATCATAGATGGTATTAGGCTTGTAGATCCTCAACTTTCAACCTCTGCTTAAAACCCTTACTACACCCCTCTAGCTGTCATGCCTATTGAGTTGCGACAAGCATCCTTTGCTTTCCAAGCTGAGTTGCCGATAGAGGGCGTGTGGCAACCATCAAAGCTGAGGAAATTGCGCACGCCCTAGCGTAGCACTGCTGCAACTACTGCCAAGGATTGCTAGGACACTGTTGATCACAAGAATGTCGCTATGATGATCATGCAGAGTCCAATGGGGATTACATGCGCACGGACTCCCTCCCTCTGTATGATCTACAACAAGCCAGCGAGTTAGTCAGGACTGTTGAAACGCCATGCCTCCGCATGCACTGCCTGGCTCACCATTGAGCCCCGAGAAATTCAACACCGCCGGCATGCATCCTAAATGAAGTTGGTCCTTCTCCAACTACCTCGTGGCATGCGTGAACCATTGCTAGAAGAACTAAGCAGTAGTGCCATGTGTCTGTTGTTATGACTCTTTAATTAAAGCCATCAAAGAAACATTCTTAGTGAACTCTTGTTACTTTGCTACCATTACCACAGTTCATTACTTTAACTCCCTGTGTTATGCCTTCTCAACTTCGTTATTCAAGTTCCATTTTTTTGGTCGTGATGTGCTAATTGACAATTACTTTCATTTGTTGTGTAACTAGACACATCGTGATGCACATGTAGAAGTGGAGTTGTCCGGAGATTCACGGTCAGCGCATTTGGACTTCAATAGGTATGAAAAGAATTACAGTTTGTTCCCTTAGCGTTATCTTGTGAACCATACAAACAGTGTTTAATAACGTATATATGTATCTCCTGATCTCCTGATTTTGGACTGCTGGTGAAACAAAGTCTTTCATAATAATTTGTTTGATATATTAATTGCATGTTCTGATGATTCAACAATTTTATTACATGATTTGTCTGTTATTCGTATATGAAGTATCTTTAATGATTTGTGGATGCCAAGTTGGCTCAAATCTATTATGTTATCTTAATATGCTAAATGTATGAGTAGATGTAATGACGGTTCATTGAATTATTATTCACATCAAAACATCTAAAGACCCTTTTTTTACTCACAAGAAGTGATGAGTGCTTTCTCCGTTCTGAAATAGATGCTTCCAATTTTTTATGCTTTGCTATCAAGGTATTATGTACATTCTGAAGACTTTAAGTCATTACAATTGAGCATGAAGGGCTCTTGAGTGCTGAATCCTTGCTGACTCACATATTTCTAAAAAAATGCAGCACTCCATTTGATTTGCATGATGAAAACTTTGTAATGAAAGCAATGGGATTATGTGATAACGAAGAATCTGATTGTATCGGCTCGTGTTGCGATCGAAGTGAGTGCTCAAGTACACCGAGCAATTATTGGCCTCAATCACTTCAGCCTCCAGGGCCAAGAGGTATTTGGGTACCAAACTCACATCCTACTCCAGGGATACTAAAAGGAGGGCGTGCCAAGCAAGGACACAATCAATAAGGTAATCAGTGCACTCCAAATGATATGTAGTAAAAGGAAAATATTTGTTTACAGTTCAGTTGCTTCCTTATGGAAATGGCACATGCATGTATATATAATTCGTGTATTTCTTTTTACTATGTACTTTTGCTATTTGCAAAATCATACTTTACAACCACATGATATATTTGGAGTTGTAATAATTTATATTATTGAGTTAAAGTAAGGTAGGACAATCAGTGGCTGTCGAGCAAATCTCTATTTATATAAATTGATGAGGGGACAATTTTGTCCCGTCGAAGCTTGTACTCCCATGAGTTCTATTATTTTTCATATTGAAAAAGACAGAGGGCACTATCTTCTAAACTATTTGTCGAAAGTGTACTACACTTTTTAAGGAAATACTGTTTGATAGAAAAAAAAAAGGAACCCCTTGAGAAAAAGACATGACTTTATGTTTAGGACCTGTAGCTTTAGGAAATCTTAGAGCTAGATATGACAACCTAACTTTTTATATTCAAATGGTAGAGGCAAAATTTGTTTAAGTTTCAATGTCTCCTAGAATTAATCATGCATCGAGTAAATAATATTTAATGCATAAGTGGTTTATGTCTCCTAGAATTCCAAATTTTTGTGCACAAATATTGAATGATACTAGGGGAACCCCAAGACGTTGCTGCGGGAATTAAGAAAATGCAATGATCATAAGAGGAAATTTCATGATATCATCTCTCGCATCTATAGGGATATGAGCTTATTATAGAAAGTTCAAAATACCAGTGTATTGAGTATACACAAGTATTTTTAAGACCAAAGTGCCAAGCTATTTGAACCCTAAGCAATGGCAATAGCTGCAAATTCATGTTCAAATACGCTTGCCTCGGGCAATCTCAGGAACGTGCTAGCTACTAACCGTGAAGAACGCCCAATGTCGCCGCCGCTTTCGCGGAAGAACGTCATGGACTGCTAGTACACCGCGGCATATACCAGTGTCATCACCCATATGGGGAATAGACGGCGCACATCCTTGGCTTCACTGCGACCACGACGCCGACGGGCAGTGTTCGTTGTCATCGCCGCCCCACCTCGCGCCTCCCCGCCGACTCGATTCTCGCCAAGACATCGGGCGCTCAGTAAAGGCCACATCAGTTGCATGACCTTGTGCCTCACCCTGGCGTTCGGGTTACCCGCAAAGTTTGGGGTCGGGTAGTTCGGCTTTGGAAAGTTCGGGTAATAGAATCTGCTACCCGAAATCAGCCCCAAAAATTCATTACCCTTAACTTGGTACCTGCAAATTGGGTTCGGGTTCGGGTATACCCAATCTACCCGATATTTAGAGGAGAGAGAGTGAGATAGGGAGAGGGAGTGCTGGTTCTTGGTCGCATGCCGCTTGGGAGTAGGATGCATGGAGTCACAAGGGATTGAAAGTCGCATGTTGTGGATGCATGTTGGTTGTTTGGCTTAGGCTTTAGGTGGGCTGATGGCCCATAATGAACGTAGGAGATGAGAGTTGGGGCTATAATGTTAGACTTTTCTATAGATCGGGTAGAATGGGTAGTTCAGGTACCGAGAAATATTACCCGAATTACCCAAACTAATTTCGGGTAATGACAATCGCTACCCGAATTGGGTTTCGGGTATCTCTAATTCGGGTACTTTGGGTTCGGGTTTGGGTATTTCGGGTTCCGTAATGGGTAGCGGGTAATTTGCCCAGGCTGACTTGTGCCGTAACCACGTACAGTACCGATCTCCTGCCCTTGGCTGGCACCTCTCCATTAGCAGAGCAATCACATATGTCAGTGAAGTAGAACAGTGACATTATAGTAGAAAAAACTGGATATCTATTACTATTAGGACCCCAAGGGGAAACACTTCAAGACAAAGTAATCAGTAAAAGTCAAGAAAGATTAGGGTGACAAAACAAACAAAAAGAATCCTCCATTAGTGAGGAAATTAATGACAAAAAAATTAACAATTTCCTTTGGGCAAATATCAGATAGTTCATTAATCTAATCTATTGTTTCCTCAGTAACATGTGAGGCAAATTATCCTTAACATGTGAGACTCTTCCTTATGTTCTATTGACAATCACAACAGATCAAAATTTTATACACAGCTTACTGAAACAATAGTTCTTAAAAAGAGGCTGGACAGCAAGATGGTCATGTGCGATCTCATAAATATTTGATCATGTAGTTGCTTTATGCATACTAATTATACAGACATGAGTCTAATTCAAGTGGACCAGCTGACAGCAATGTCATATACTATTAATCTACTATATACAACTGTATATGCAAACTGCAAAGTGTCCAACCTCAAAGTTCGGCTGCCTCTGAGCCTCTAACTGAATTTCACCAAGTGCTACTTGCTATAGTTAGTAGTCACCCTTTATATATTTATTTTCTCAAGGATTGCTACCTGCTGTTTGTCACTTGATGTTCAAGGTCGTTTATCCAATTAGCCATGGCAGCCAACATCAGGTGGACAATGTTCTGATATGGATCAATATAGGGAACCTGCCCACTAAAATTGGGAGATAACTTCAAACAGCTTGTATCAGTGAACAGATATAACAGATTCAACAATTGTTTATTCTGATGATATGCCACACGGATAGCATGCAGCATTCCTGCAATAAATTCAATAACCCCATGACATGAGCCCAAATTCTCCCCAATCCACCTCTAACCACTTGCAGACGTGCAAGATTAAACTTGATAACGGCAGCAAGTGCAGGAATCTTACTGAAATCATATACATTCCTTAGAAGGGTAGGGAACACCTGGTCCGAAACCAACAGCGCCTGCAAACCAAGCAAGCAATAGTACTCTGAGTAACCGACGCAATGTAGCTCATAGAGGGGCAAACAAAACCTATGCACACACCTGAGGAACACGAAACACGCCTGATAATCGAACACCGCAGCTTGAAACAGGGCACAGGATCGGAGCGGGCAGGCGGGTGAACCTTGGCCGCCGCCGTGTCACTGGCGGTGGCCCTATTGTCCACCCTGCCTGAAGACCCCACCGGGCGCCAAGGCGTCCAATGACACCAACGCTGACGCCTTTTTTTTCCCCCTCACCCGGCCTGGGCTTGGCACCTCTCTATTAGAGAGTCTGAGCGAGCGAGGAGGGAGGGAGGCAGACGGCGCGAGGTGGGCTTAAGAGGGAGGCGGAGCTCGGCAGCCTCCCATCTCGATGCACGGTGTGGGTGCAGTAGATGAGGCGGACCGGGCGGACGTGGTTGGCGAGGGTGTAGGAGGTGATGAGGGAGATGAGCGCCGCCGTTGCCCGTCCCCGTCGGGGTATCTCCAGCAGCGCTGCGTTCAAGGCAAGGCCCAGGGCGCCAAGCATCGGGCGCGCTGCCGCCGCACACTCCACGCGAAGTCGGGCGCGCCGAGTCCCCCCTCTCCCCCCGCTTGACGGCGGTGGGTCAGCCAGCGAGGCGAGGTCGGAGCAGGGCCCGGGGCGCGACGGCGTGGTCGAACGGGGAGATGATGGCAGCGGCGGGGAGGTGGAGAAGAGGTGGCCCTCTTCCCGGTGTGGATCTCGAAGTTCTCGGCGCATTTAGGCCCATCCCCATCCCCGACACGGTGGAGAGGGAGTGATGGTGGCCACACCACCGCCCACGAGGTGCCGCCGGTGGCTCGCGCGAGCAGCAGGCAGCGCCTCCTCCTTCCGCGAGCAGCTGTCGGCGAGACCGCAAGAGACCCTTCCCTTCCGCTGCGAGCAATTATCAATGTCGTGGTAATGGGACAAAGTGGAGGGGGAGGGGGACGGCCGTGCTTTTACTACGGCGACGGACATGCGTCGAGAGGTAACTGAAGAGGTGGATGGGGATAAGGCAGAACAAGAGCCATGACAAACCGGGAAGGTGGGAAATGGCAGGGGAAAAGGCCGCGCCCAGGATGCGCTGCTAGGCCGTGCGGCTATATCGCTTTGCTAGGCTGCAGTTACCAGTGGTGAGGACCAATCAGAGGCCTGAGAACTCCTTAAGAAATGTTAGTGGGGAGCTCCTATATTGGAGTTATAGATAGATAGATTATAGATAATGTGCTCTAATATTAGTCGGCTCTGTATACGGGCGCCGCGTGCATATGGAAAGAGTCCTGCCGCCAAAAAAAAAGGAAAGGCTGATCGTGTCGGAGTCAAACTCCAGCTCGTGTGTGCCGTGCATAAAACTATCTGCACCCCTGACCTCTTCGATCATTGCTGAAACCTACACACGCCGGAGCAGATCGAACTTGCTGTCAGCGTCTCCTCGAGACACATAGCGTTCTCTATCATGCCAACCGCCGGTGTCGACTCGAGCTCGTCGGAGATCCAGGTCACGGAAGTGTCCGTGTCCCATGTGCTTACTATCAGCGGTTACTCCAAGAGCAAAATCCACTTTGCAGCGGGCCAATCCATCAGTTCGTCCTTCACTGCCGCCGGCCACCGTTGGTCCATCCAGTACTACCCCAAGGGCCATGGCTTCGAAGATTTCGACTACATCTCTTTCTTTCTATCCTGTGCTGATAAAGGAGTCAAGGCACGAGCGTCGATATGTTTACTCGACAAGGACGGAAATAAACTGGCCAACACAAGCAAGTCAACATGCGAGTTCAACACTATAAATTGTACCCTGCTACAGGGTGTCTCGAGATTCATCACTAGGATGGATTTGGAGAGTTCAGATCATGTTCGGGACGACCGTTTCAGGGTCCAGTTCGACATATTTGTGCTGAAGGTGGTCCAAAATGAGGAGGACTCCGCCGCGACCACTGCGGTCGCAAAGTTCGTCAACGTGCCGCCGACTGACATCTTCCATCGTCTCGGCGTTCTCCTCTCGAGCGGCGAGGGGACAGACGTCACGTTCGAGGTCGACGGCGAGAGCTTCGGCGCGCACCGGTGTATCCTCGCTGCCCAGTCGCCGGTTTTCAAGGCCGAGCTGTTTAGCCTCATGAAGGAGGGCACCGCGACGTGCGTGTGCGTGGAGGACATGGAGCCGAGGGTGTTCAAGGCCATGCTTCACTTCGTGTACAACGACGTGCTGCCAGAGGTTGAGGAGGAGGAGGATTCCATGGTGATGGCGCAGCATCTGCTCGTCGCGGCGGATAGGTATTGTTTGGAGAGGCTGAAGCTGATATGTGAAGAGAAGCTCTGTGGCTACATCGACACGGCTAGTGTTGGGACAATGTTGGCGTTGGGTGACCAATATGGCTGCCACGGGCTTCAGAAGGCGTGCCTGAATTTTCTCGAGTCCGGTGGCAGTCTTGTGGCAGCTGCACTGACCGGTGGCTTGGAGCAAGTGCTGAGCAGCTGCCCCTCCGTCAAGGAGCTGCTATTTAAAAGTTGCTCGGGGAAGGCAATTTTGTGACCTCACAATTCATGTCTTAAAAGCTGCACAAATCGACAATTTTAGGACTCACTCATTATTCATCTTTGATATGCTTATATATCTTTTTTTTCTAACGACATTTATTTGACGCCCTTACTGTTTATATAGTAATCCCTATGGTAGGTGGATACTTTCGAATGCTGGAACCCGAGGTGAGCCTGATGGGGCTTCCCAAACCCTAGCCACCCTTGGACCCCAAGCCTGCCGCCGCCGGCCACACTGCCCCCCATCACCTGCGGTGCCGTCCTCATCTGGATCTGGCACCCTCCAAGCCGGTGCAAGCAGGGGTGCGAGACAGCCCTCACAGCGGTGAGCAAGTCGCAAGTCTCGCATTTTTTCATGTAAAATCACGACGCTACACAGCGGTGGGGTTCGAACCCACGACCTCACCCTCATGCGATACCTCCCCTCCAATGCACTACACACTCATATGGGTCCATATCTCGTTCCGATCCCTACATATTATACAATTTGGAGTGAAAATTGACTATAATAGGCTGTAAATAGATTCAAATAAAAATGTGGTCAACTACGGTTTCATAACTTTTCAAGGTCTACAATTTTCATTTAGGGTGTTTCTCCATCCGATGTCATTTGCAAAATTTCAATTTCAAATTTAAGACATTTGAACATAGTTTTTACATGATAAGATAATATTAAAGTCAAAGTGACTTATAGTATGGAAACAAGAGAGTATGTTGGAAGTTTTATCCTATATACGGGGCACCAACATCTGTTATTCTGTCAGTGTTTTCAGTCATAATTTTCCCACGTTTACACTACATAACAGAATATGACCTCTACACTGTGATGTGACTCCCATTAAGACCAGATCTCAGTACAGCCCGCCAAATGAAACGCCTAAAAAAGAACTTATAGCTATTTTATAACACCTCCAAAACTGAGTTGGAAGATAAATCTCGAGCTTGACGGCCACTAAAAGAATGATACCATTAAATTCAAGAATATCAGAAAAAAATATGAGCACCCTTGTCAACTCGCACCCTTGTCAGCTCAGTGATTTGAACCCAAATTTAGGTTCCACTAAAAAACGTGTTAGGTTCCATTTATTTAGTTTTTTTACATAAATAAACGAAAGGCTGCCCGTATTTAATCACACCATACTATAGTAGTACATAACAAGTCTGGATTTCAATTCTTTCCTAGGTAAGTTAGCATTTCAATACTATGTGAACAGTTATGTCAAATAATATAGTAGCAAACTACTATCGTGGAGAAAAAAACTACTAGCTAATCGGTCAGATTGGTAGTTGGTAAGATATTAGTAGGCATATTAAATGAGGATACAAAAACAGTCCCCACCAAACTTTTAGCAACTCACTATTTGTTGTAGAGATTAGCTGAGTAAATTATTGGCTAATAATGTCTGTTGTTAGTTTGGCGGTAAGACATTAGCTGACTAATAAATTATTAGTTGAGCATCCAAACATACCGTTCGCTATTTTTAGCAGCGAACTATATATTAGTTGCAGGGATTCAGTTCGGCCCGGGTCCAATTTGGTTCAACTCAGCTAACTATTCACCGTGTTTGTGAAGCAACTTTCAGCTGCTTATAGTTTGGTTCAAATAACCCATTAGTAGGGGCGGCTCATAACAAAAACCGGCCTACAAATAGATTTCGTGAGTCGGCTGGTCCATTGGGTCCTGTCACGCCCACTTATAGGGGTTGCTGTTGATGGAGTCGCCCCTACAAATAAAATGTGACGTTGCCACCAATCATTTTGGATTCCATCTTAATTATGTTAAGTGCCTACAAATAAATCTTCTCTTAACTTACACGTAAATTAATTACAATAATGTTAGCAGGACCCCGCATTGAGTATTTGCCAAAAAGCTCCCAGCTAGCTTTTTACTGCTGAATAAACAAGGTTGCCCCCTCCACCACCATGGTCCTATAAATATACAAGCATATCACCAGGCATCTACGCATGTAGCAAAGCCATAGATCTCCTAGTTGGATACATAAGTAGTGTCAATCCCATTCACTAATCATTGCTACAAATTTTTCTACCATGACTTGCAAGGTGATCATCGCTGCAGCTGCAACTGCCCTCATTTTGACGTCCTTCATTTTGCCGTCTGGTAAGTACTCTACTTATTCGCAAATTCTTTGTGAATTCTTGTCTTGTCTTGTCCTACATACGTCCAGCCAGTGACAGCCACAAGTGTTTGGTTGTTAAGCAGACGCAAGGACCATGTGCAAGTCGTTCCGCAGCAGGGATCCGTTGTGCGACGGCGACGCAAAGGGTTGCCTAGCTCGGTGCCAAATCCAAGGCTACGTGGGTGGATACTGCAACTTGAAAGATATCTGCATGTGCGCGCAGTGCGGCACGCCGGCTGATTATCAGCTGGGACCGTTGCCGTCGCCTCTCCCAGCACCGGAGCCATCTGAGAACATCCACAAAGAGTAGGGATTTATGTATGTACTGTTCGATCATGAAAGGGTTTGATGCAGTAGGTACAGTGGTGTATTTTAATTACCGTAATAAATGGTGGTGGTGATTTTTGTGTGGTGTTTACATTGACAAGAGCAACGCTAATAACACAGCCGCCTTGCTGGCTACTTTGCAGCCTT